>JAQQRF010000234.1:0-156104 GCA_030523145.1 Trissolcus brochymenae | reverse complement strand
AAAAAAAAAAAAAAAAAAAAAAAAAAAAAAAAAAAAAAAAAAAAAAAAAAAAAAAAAAAAAAAAAAAAAAAAAAAAAAAAAAAAAAAAAAAGAAAACTTCGACTATTTTCAACCAAAGAAGATATCGCTAAACGAGAAAAAAAAAATGGAATTTCTTTACAATATATCAGATTTGTATAAAATATCACCGATAAAATAATTTGTTATACTATTCAAACAATTGCAAGCTCATACCCACAGAACGAAATAGAAAAGACCATATTTTATAATACAAAAATCGTTCGAAAAAAAAAAAATTTTTTTGTTTCTTCCATTTTTTCAAAAAATGTGAAAATTGTTTTCCATATTTTGATATTCCACATCTGTCCGAATTCATTGTGCTAGCACGAGCGATGTTATTATAATATGAATTTTTCTACTTCAGTCCATCAGTTACAATTTCAAAGAACCAAACAATTGTAAAATGTCTGATTGTTGATTGCATCTGAGTATTTTGGCTCGGCTTTCTGGTGTCAACAGGAATTGTGTCCGGGGTTTGACGACGTCTCAACCGCTGATGTTGATGAAGAGCTCGTGTCGGCGCTTAACCGCTTTTTCGAGTGGATGAATTGTTCCATCAACTTATGGTGGGATTCTAGTCGGTCGATGCAGTGTAGACAAGCGGTTTTCGGCAACTGGTCGTTTGCGTTTATCTGTGACAAAAACAATCCCCAGATGAGTCCCAAATAAACAAAAACAAAAACTGCACAAACTTCAGTTAGAAAAATAAAAAGCATCTTGATGACAAAACTAAAAAAAGAAACCAAAATATAGCCCCGAGTTGACGTGAGCTAGAAGTGAGAAAGAGGGAGTGAGAGAAGTCACAAAAATAAAAATACGTTGAAAGAATGAAGTTGTATTTTTCGTTACTTTTTTTTTTAAATCATGAAACAAAATTTTGGCATTTGTGAAACAAACAAAGTTACCGTGATTGGGAGGTAAGCGTTTATTTTTTCCGCGAGTTTCATCCTCTCGCCCTCCTCGCCATAAATGTGGATAACAAATCGATTCATTTTACTACAAAGCCTGCAGATGAATCCTGTGATTAGAGCCTTGTCTGTACTGCCCATCTTGTTTCCTTTGGTGTTCAAGGATTATGTCCCGCTTGGTAAAATGTTTACAAAAACTTGACAACAGACGTTCCTGTAAACGACCAACACTATTTTGACATTTAGATCGCACACTTTGTTTACGAGCTGCTTTTCACTTTGAGTTACACTGCTTGGCCATGAACTATGAAAAGTTTTCACCAACCAAGTCCTATAAAATAGTGACAACCTTTCTGGTAACAATTTTTGTTTTGCATTTTTATAGTGTGCTTCGATATTGTTTGTATTAAAGTTAAACAAAAATGCAGTGCTCGTGTTTGTTTACCTTTTTTTTTTCTTAAATTTTTTGGAGTTTGTAAAGTTACCGACCGTCGGTAAGAGTTGACAGCCGCGCATGATTGCAGGTGTTTTTTTTTGCCTTTTACAGTGTAACAACGAGCAGCGACACTGCAACAGTGTCAAAAATTTTGAACAAATTTTTTTATACGGACTTGTGAGAATGCAGTGAACGAGCGTGGAATGAATCTGCCCGAATCGAAGTGCCTTTGACAATTGTAACATTTTCATCACCAAAATGGTAATTACCCCGGCGACAATTTGCATACAGAACGTAAACATAACCTTGAGTTTATTGCGAAAAGAAAAATCAATGCACTGGTTTTCAACTAATTGTTAATCTCAACCGATTGGCATATCGCAATTTGTTTGTTGTTCGATTGTTTTCAATCATTGTTGATGATTAAATCTGATTTTAGATATGAAAAAAAAAAAGATTGCATTTTTTTATTTTTTAAGATATAATAAAAATTAATTATTAATGTTGAAAGTATCATAATAACAAATTATTAAATGATTTTTCAAAAAAATGTATTTAAATTACATAACAGTGAAGTAGATTACTAATGTAAGAAAAGAGAAAAAAATTGTACAGGTTGCAAACTTGGTTAAAAAAAGTGTCAATCATTTTGATTGTAAAAAATTAATCAAAATACAAGATATGATAAATAATGATGAACATTTATGAAAAAAAAATGAACGATGAAAAAAATAATAAAATAAAAATTATAATAAATAAAATAGAATAAATGAAATTAACAAGTTATATATTTTTCAGAAGGACGGTCTCAGATTACGATCCCAGTCAAGCAAAAAGTATACAAACGAAGTGCCATACGCATCAAAAACAACGCATGAAAAAAAGTTGGAACCGCCGAATGGGACGCAGCACCTATTCTTCGTCCTGACGTTTTTCCTCCTGTTATCAGTGACGGTGGTAGTCCTCGAGAAAATTCTGCCCGAACCACAGCTGATTAACAACGAGGGTATCCAGTCGGACAGATTCGTAGCTGAGAGGGCCAAAGACCATGTACATAATCTGACCTCGATGGGCCCGCGAGTGGCTGGCAGTCATGCCAACGAAGTCCTTAGTGTTCAATTCTTGAAGGAAATCATCTTGGATATTCAGAAACACGCCAAGCCCCACCATCGAGTGGAGTTAGATATTACAAGGCACAGCGGAGCTTTCCCTTTGACCTTTTTGGACCGGATGACCAACGTTTATCGAAATGTGCAGAACGTAATCGTTAAACTTGGGCCCAAGAGAGTGGCGGAGAACAGTCTCCTGCTGAACTGTCATTTTGATTCGTTTGTACAAAGTCCTGGTAAAAATATCGTTCCAGAGATAAATAAAAATTGATGTTTTTTTTTCTAATGGGACATTTGTTTGAAAATAACATAAATTTAACTTAGTTTGAATTGAAAATTGAAATTTGACAGTGCTGCTAATTGGGGATGAATATAGTTTGATAATTAGTAAAATGGTACAATGGTAGATTATTGTTTAATTTATATGTCAAAAATTCATTTTACAGGTGGATCTGACGACGCTGCTGGTTGTGCAGTAATGTTAGAAATTTTGCGCGTGATGTCTCAGAGCTACCAAGTTTTGAAGCATAATGTGATTTTTTTATTCAATGGTGCTGAGGAAAATATCTTACAGGTTTGAAGATGTTCAACCTATTTTCAAATAATTTTTGATTTCTTAGTGTTTTGATCTGATGTTTGTTTGTGTTGTTTTGTCTGATAAGAAATTTGATAATTGATCATTTTGCAGGCTTCTCATGGATTTATAACGCAACATAAATGGGCCAAAGATATTAGAGCGTTTATCAATTTGGAAGCCTGTGGCGCAGGTGGCCGAGAGCTTCTCTTTCAAGCTGGTCCCGGAAACCCCTGGATAATTGAAGTGAGAATCACTTTTGTTGAAATTATCTTGAGTAAAATAACCGATTTTTTAGCATAAAAACAAACAACAAAATCTTTTGCGCTTTCTTATCAATTTTCTCGTTTCCTAATACTTTTTTCTTATATCTTCATGATGAAGACATCAAAATTCAATTGTTCACTTTTCATAAAAACAAATTTGAATTAAAATTGTAATTTCAGTTCGATTATTATAAAGAACTTAATTTGAAAAAGGACTTAATTATGTTGAAAAATCAAATTCAACAAATCAAAAAGATGAGATTTAACAGAAAATAAGTAAAATTATATTAAATGCAAAATTGACTGATCGTTAATGTACAATCGCTTGACAACTCCTTTTTCTTTAAGGTCTACTCAAAAGTAGTCCCGTATCCGTACGCTTCATCCTTAGCTCAAGAAATATTTCAAAGTGGCATTGTACCAGGAGAAACAGATTTTCGCATATTTAGAGATTTTGGCAAAGTTTCTGGTACGATGGTTCAAATTTACTTCCTTTTTTTTCGTCTAAATACTTTTTTCCCGTTTTCATTCTCTGACAAACAATACTCACTGGATCTCATTTTAGGACTTGATTTTGCGTGGTCGACAAACGGTTACGTTTATCACACCAGATTCGACAATGCCGATCAGATACCTTTAGGCTCTTTACAGAGGACCGGGGACAATATCTTGGCGCTTACAAGGACGATCGCTACGGGTCCTCATTTGCCATATGCTCAAAGCCAAAAATCTGAAGGAAGTCTCGTCTTTTTTGACTTCCTCGGAGCGTTTGTGGTACAGTGGTCTCAAAAGGTTGCTTGCTTAGTAAACCTTTCTAGTATTTTCATCGGGATGTTCTCCATCTACTTAAATATCCAAAATGCTCGAAAAGGTATAAAATAATAAAGACTATTACTTTAGAAAATTAAATTAAATAATTGAATAACATTTATTTTAAATACAATTTGATTTAAGAGTGATTAAATTTTTTTTCTTTTTTATTTTTCTAGAATCCAAAAGAACTGTGTATGTAAACCAACTGGCCCTATGCATCCTCACAATAGTGGGCTCTTGGATAGTGTCGATGCTTTCTGTAACAGTCGTGGCACTTCTACTGACCAAACTCGGCAAAGTTATGAGCTGGTATGCGCGACCAGCCTGGCTCGTTTTCCTCTACATCTGTCCGACCGTAGCAGTATCCATGACATTCTTTTTAAGAATAGGAGAAAGACAAAGAAAGGTCTGTCAGTTGTGACAAAGTGTATTGCTTAACTTCCATTGTGGATTAAAAATGTGTTTCTTCTTTTCTTCTTTTTTAGAGCGTGGGATCAGTGTGGACGTTGTTTCAACTTCACCAAGATGCTTACAGTATTCTGTGCATGGCTGTGCTTTTTGTCTGCATCATCCTTGAGATTCGTTCAGGATTCATTACCATGCACTGGGTTTTGTTCCCCGCGCTTGGAAATATCATTCGTCATAACTTTTTTGATAACTTGCGAGGTAATATTAAACAAAAAATGGAATCTCGAGCAAAAATCTAAATGCTAATAATTGTGAATATAATTTTAAACAATTAGAATCATTTTTTTGTTTTATTTTTCAGATTGGAGGTGGTATTGTTATCAGTTAGGCGTACTAACGTTACCCTACGTACAATCGTTGCAAGTTTAAATTCTGAATTAGTTGTAGCCAATACGATTTCTTTACTGTTTTGTCTCCTGTTGAGTTTTGTTGTGAGTATTTCATAATTATAACGTCATCAAACATATACCTGTCTTAAAATTAAAACAAACTTTGTGTAATTTATAATTTGCAGCTGCCTATGGTGCTACTGATCAAAAACGCTGAGAGAGTTATAAGCGTTCTATTTGGCATATTTTTAATATCAATCGGAGTATTAATTTTGACTCCGCTTGGGTTTCCCTATAGCGGAAATCCGTTATCACCAGCTCCTCAACGGTTTATGATTTTGGTAAGAATAAAAAAAAACCTGTTTAATTGTATTCCAAAGAAGAAATAAGTTTGCAATTAAATTTCTTCATTTTCTTACTTACTTTTTTTGTTTTAGCACACTCTGAGACAGTATCATCATCCGAATGGAACGCTGAGATATTCAGGAACTGGATACTGGTTCGTTAACTTGGACATAAACAGTCCTCACAGTGTATCAAGTATTGTTCCTGAATTGAAGTCCGTGGTCAGTACAGCTAAAGACTGTGAACAAGAATTGTATTGCGGGTTGCCGTTTTTGTTACCTGTTACGACTTTCTTATGGTAATAAAATGGTTTAAAGACCGTTTTTATTTATATTCTATTTATTGTTTAATTGTTCTGAACTATTTCACATATGAACTTTTTACTTGAAAAACTAGGAAAAATAGTTGGATCCCAGCGCCAGCGCCACTCATTTCCAATCCAGCCAAGCTGGAAGTATTGTCAAAATCTCGAAATGGAAATATTCTAAATCTTACATTATCAATCTCAGGTAAAATTGATAAATTATCTTGTCTGAAATGAGTTGAGATTAAAACTGATTAAATATCAAGATAATTATTTTAAAATAATTTACAGGTCCGGATCATTTAGGCGTTATGTTTTCGCCCTATGAGAATGTGCAATTAAAATCTTCGAGCATCTTAGATGAGCCTCTTCTAAAAGGCCCAATGTGGAATGGAAGGGAGACTTACTTTATTTATTATTCTTGTGTTTATCAATGTGAGCCATATAGCTTTACACTCATTTTAAAGGTATGTATATAAACATATTCAGATAAATTTTTGATGTTATTAAAAAATTTATTTTTTAATATTAAGACATTATTTTAAACATTCAATTCTTGAAACATTAACTTTGTTTAATTATTACATCTTCTAAATATAAAACGTTTTTAACTTATAATTTGAAAATTTTAACAATGAAAATTAACTGGTTTTCAGACTCCGGATGAACATGAAGGCCCGACTGTATCTTTAGCCCTGGCTGGACACTATCTACACGGCGAGAACCAAATGTCACAGGAGTTTAAAAACTTTTTACTGCAATTCCCATCCTGGACAGTCATAACTCCTTGGACTTCAACATATGCATCATACGAACTTTAAAGGTCGAAACAAAACAGCACACAACAAATGCTGAGATATTTCTGAACGTTTGCATTTTAACCCAGAAATGTACAAATCGTCTATCTTCAAATGATAAACGATATGTAGTTCAAAAATATAGTTTATAAAAAAAAATAATAATTTGCTAATACATTTTCTGGGTTACTTTTAGTTGACTTTTTGTACTCTCCCATTATGAAAAATTGATGGAGAACGAAAGTCATAAAAACTTAACTTAGTAAATTTTAAAACGCGAACACAAAGCGTCTTAAGTATTAAATTTGGAACAATAATTTATCAACTATGAAGAATAATGACTGAGGAAAAAAATCGGTTCGATGTACGTCACTTCATAAGTTTATTGAACAAATTGATATAAAGAGTTTTGAGTATACAACGAAGAACATAATTCCATGTAACGAATATGAGCTTATACAAGAATTTTTTCCTCCTGGACAATTGTCTTGGATTTTTGAAAGAAACTTGAACATAGAAAGGCATAGTTAAATTTGCTTCTAAGCCAAATAGGTTTTACCAGTGGAAATAACTCGAATGTAAACTTAATCTAGCTTGCAGTAGATTGAACGAATAAACAAAATAGATGTCTCAAGCTCAAGTAGCTGAAAAAGCAGTTAAACAAATGAGAGCCAAAATTTTTTAATAGGACGAATATTAACAGTCTCAGGTGCGTTTACAATGTTTGACAATTCGAGTATCAACTGCATCTTCACATTTTTTGCGTTTTCATTAATAAAATAAGAGACATGGACAATAGTCGTAATCACCTGTCAATATTTCATTACAACTGTTTTCTACCTAGATTTATTAATTGTATCTCAATATCTAAAACTCATTTGGACACTTTCGAACGGATGTAAATTTTTGTAAAATCGTTATTGTATGTGAAACATGATAAACAAACAAAAATCTAACGATTTTTGTGCTCATCGTACGCAAAATTTATTTAAAAAACGATTGTGATTATTTTTCAATTTGAAAAGTGATAGACATGATTGCGTATATGCTTGTATTATGAATTAAGAATTATTACATTTTTTTTCAGATTTGTTGTAATAATGGTTGTTGTTGATCAATCGCAAAGTGATATAAATTCGAATTTTAATATGCATAGTTGTTTATTTAATGTAAATAACAAATATTTTTTACTTTTAATAAATTTATCGTAATGAATTAATTTTGACTTGCACATTTTTGGTATCCTATCAAAACATGAAAGTATTTTGTCTAATTCCTCTAATACCATTGAGGCTTCATTTTTCTAGTCTCGTAACCACAAAAAAACAAAATAATCAGAACAATAAATAATAAAGGCATTTTCGCGTTTCATACATATAATAATTTTTTTATATTCAAAAAATTGCGGTAAATGTTTCGTTATACTCATATACTCTATTGAGCATTCATATGGGAACTCACATATGTGAAAAACCGTATCTTTGTCAACACCGCGATAAAAAGTTTCGTTGCCTCTCAAGTTTATTAAAAGTCCATGTGAGAACTCACACAGGTGAGAAACCTTATGACTGTATATAAACATTGCGGTAAACGACAATAAAACATGTCTGAGTTTGTCACACAGATTTGAAATAATTCAAATGTAAACATTGCAATAAAATATTTAAACAGTCATGTACGTTAGTAAATCATGAGAGAACTCACACGGGTATGAGAACTGTTTGTAAACATTGCGATAAACATTTCACCACATCAACTAATTCGAAAATTCATGTTAGAATTCATTCAGGCGAAAAGCCGTACAAATGTAAACAATGCAGTAGACGTTTCATTACGACGAGTGTTTTTTGAAACGTCATGCATCCAAGAACTGCTCGTGAATGTTTTTAAAAAATAAATTACGTCAGGCAGTTCTGTGAAACTTTTCCACCATCTGATTTAATTTATTTTATTTTACACATTTGTTTCGTGACCTCTTGACCTTGGAAAGGGATGGCCCATCAAAACTGCCACGTTCGTTACATAGAAATAAAAGCTGATTCCATCAAACAAGTTAAACACAATAAAAAATAAACTATCAAATATTGTTTATTTATATACTTTGCGTGTATATTATATTATCATGTTTAAAAAAAATGTATCAACCGTCATTGACTTTGTTATTTTTGTAAAGGGCAAGGACAACTTTCCTTCTGATGGTAACACGGAGAGAATAAAAGCAAGATCTCACCAAAGATACATCAAACCGGCCAATAATAAAACTTGTTTCTAATAACTATTTTTTTCTGCTGCAATTATTCGTTACAAATGAACCAGTGTACACTCAAACGCATCCCTAGATAAATCAACAAAACAACCGAACAAAATAAATCAAGAATAAAAAAGAAACAAAACAAAAAAAAAAAAAGAATACAAAACAGAACCATAACAGAATTCCGTCAACGGGCAATCTCAAAAAGTGTGGCGATAGCGCGCTCTATGCGCAAGTGGTTGACGCGACGGCGCTCGCCCTCGGCTGTTGATTGGTCTTCTGGTGGAACCTTCTCTGTCTCTGTTTTCTGTCAAACTGTGCGTTCGGGCCAGTCGTGTTACAGGCGTTCGTGCGATGCGCGCAGCTCGATCGGGTCGAAACGGGCAGAGGAGACAGTGATCGGACATCCCGAGGGAGTGCTCGAGTGTTAGGTGTCGTTTGCGGGGCATCGTCCAAGGAGATGACCCAACGCGAGGGCTGAGCAGCGCAACTTGAGATGATGACTCGGACGAGCCGACTGGACTGCTAATCGCCAGACCAGAGCTCGCTGCTGCTCCAAGGCTCAGCGCTTTTTTTGCCAGCCGTTTGTGTCACTCAATCCGTCCTTGATCTTCCCTCAAGATGCCCCTCTTCGGCAAGAAGGACTCGAACAAAAAAATGAAAAAGGACGGCAAGGACGACAGATCGTGCAACATTGACGACAAGTATATGCTCAAGGAGCTGCTGGGAACGTGAGTCCTTTTTTTTCTCTTTCTTCTTTTTTGTTTTCTTTATCTTTGTTTTTGTGTTTCGTTGTTTTTTTTTTGATTCTTTTCCCCCACTTTTTTTTCAGCTTGAAAAACTGTTGTCATCGTGTGAGTGCAATTGTGAAGTAAGTCATGGTGCTTGGCATTAATCATCGTAAGAAACTGGCATAAGGCCTCTTTTGCCATCCCGTCGAAAGTTTCGATTATGTCGTCACCTCCGGCGGGAGAGACCATAAATACAAATGTGGGCAAAACCCAACAGGTTGACGTGCAAAATTATTCACACGAATGTCCGAGTGTAAATAAAAGTCGCGGCCTGGGCACAATTGCACCCATCCATCGTATTTAATATCGATCAAATATCAGACAAGGTGGTATACGCGGTACATTAATCTTGCTTTCGTTTTCATCGCACAGAACAGTGGGACAATTAATCGACCGGGACAAGCGCATAATCATCAGTGCCATTAAAAGCGACACTATCGATAATCTGGCTGCATAATTGCCAATTGATGGCGACAATTTCGACAACACTTTTCGCGTACTTTTGACATTTCGAGAGAAAATAAAACCCCAATTGGTCGTTTAAATGTGATTGCAGCATCAGTTTTGATTCTACATCTATTTTTATTTGTTTGTTTATTTCGTTCTTTTCTCTCTTCTTGTTTATTGTATTTTTTATCTCTTTGTTTTTTTTTTTTTTTTTTTTTTTTTTTTTTTTTTTTTTTTTTTTTTTTTTTTTTTTTTTTTTTTTTTTTTTTTTTTTTTTTTTTTTTTTTTTTTTTTCGTCACAATCAATAAGAGCTAATTATAACGCTTTGCTCAATTTATTCACGATTGACCATCAAAAAATAAACAAGATATAAACAATGCATGTTAAGGCCGCGTGTTGCATCGCGCCATTCGATAATCAAGTTCGTTTTTTTTTTTTGTTATTGCTCATTTCGTAAAGCCCGAAAGTTATCTCACACTTGATACCACGCGTTTATGATGATGTCCACAGCTGATAATGTTGGTATACGTTTTTGTGTCACTTTTTCCCCTCATTCTAAACGAGCGGTCAAAGCTGTCAAAAGACTCACATAAATTTGACAAATGTCACACGCCAGCGAAAGCAAAAATAAACGGCTCTTTTTGCGAGACAGAGGCAAAAAAGCAGAATTTGTTTTATTAGTTGTAATAAAACGTCGGGGTGAAAAAGAAAAAAAAAAAGAAGGCAAAAAAAGTGATGAAGTAAAAAGAAAAAGTCAATTTTGTAAATGAGCTTTTACATAACAGAGCCAGATTGCAATATCATTTTTGTTATAAGACTATTCGATTAGGAAACGTTGAGCGTGTGTGTATTATGTTGATCGCGATTTTCATCTGTGCGCGACATCAAAGTGCGATAAAAACAATTTTATGTAACGCGCAAAATTCAATTATCTATTACGCATAATTTCTGCCGCGCGGGCAATTAAATTCGAGCTATTTCATGATTTGAATGGCGCGATCGAATCAGTTTTCACGGAACGATTTCATATCTGGAACCCTCCCCCCCTTTCCCCCACCTGAATCCCCTCGACAGCCAACTTTAATATCGATACCACGAAATTGATTTGTCCTTTTAGAAAATAACCTGAAGTTGACAAATGATTCTGATTTTCATACGTGTTGATTATCCAATTTTCTGCAGAACTTTTAAAACGACATTAAAACTTACTTCTTTTTTCGGTTTTCGCAAAAAGTAGAGGGGAAACCAACTGCTGAATGAATTAACTCCCTTTTTTAAACCTATTTTTTCTTGTATTTCTGTTCTGTCATTTTGAATGTCCTATTTTTTATCGTGTTTGAACCATTCCCAGTTTCCAATTAAAATTGAGATTAAGTTTTAAGTTCAATATTGAATACTTTTTAATGGAAATTTTTAAAAATTCATTCCGAATTTTCCAATTAATACTGTAACTAATATTTCATGTTTTATTCATCAGAATGTAATTTCATTTTGGAATTTCCATTTCAGTTTCATGTAAATATGTTTTTATTATTTATTAAAAAACTGCTAATCAAACTACTGTTGGTGCAAAAAAAAATATTAAGACCATGCTTCGTAGCGCCTTCTTAAGCTCTTCGTTTAAATTTTTAATAAACAAACAACTGCTTTGTAATCAACTTTTGGTCAAAAAATAAATTTGATTTTCATTCATGTCAAATTAAATTATCATTATGTAATTCATATTAGTGGTCTATTTTCATTCTTATTATTTTTTTTTTATTTTTCAGGGGTGCCTTTTCGGAAGTGCGATTGGCCGAGAGCAAGGAGAAGCCAGGCCAGATGTTCGCAGTGAAAATCATCGACAAAAAAGCTCTCAAGGGGAAGGAGGACTCGCTCGAAAACGAGATCAAAGTTCTGCGGAGGTACGCGAGTGAGCGTGTTGGAAAAGCGAAGATTCGTTAATCCTTTTTTTGATTTTTCTTTTATATTCATTTACATTGTTACAAATTTGAAAAATTTGTTATAGTATCTTAATTTTTTTTTAGATAACCATTTTTTGTACTACCCATTTTTTTGTATACTCATTTTTTGTATCTTTTTATTTCTTCTAACTTTATTTATTCTTTTGTATACTCAACGTCGCTGTATCCGTGTTGGGCTAACACTCGTTTCTTTATATCATTCAGCCTGTGATGCTTTTCTGAGAGATTGTTATAGTTGCGGATGCCTTTTGCATACGTCTTCGTTTTATACCGAGAGAGCGCAGAGAAAAAAAAAAAACGTTTATATCAATTGCGATAACTGAAGTGTTGCTCGCCGTTCACACAGACACTTACAATTTTTTTTTGCTCACACACAGACAGAGATATTATATGAAAACTTCCGCATGCTCCAAACACAATTACATGTTTTTATTGCCACGACCATCAGCTCCTCGACGGCTTTCATATAACCGAATCACAAAAATTATTGCAAGACGTTCGCAATCCGTGTTGGTCGGCGTTAAACCCGTTTACTAGTCGACCGATTTCGTCACACACAATGGGCGCATTATGTGCGTACGAAAAAAAAAAGAAAACTTTTTTTTTTCTTCTCTCTTCGTCCACCTCCGTGTCCCGACCATAAGAGGCAATCATTTTTCATGATTTATTACCGTGTTATATTTTCCCCGTCACGTGCACCTCCCCCACGATAAAAAAGGGATTTATGCCTCCTGAAATTGTAATCAGAATAAGAATCGGGAGGTCACAAACCAACCCAATTAATCCGCTCGGTTGATTATCATTATTGTTCACTTTATTTAATTTTAGTTTTCCAAGCCGTTGAATTTGTTTTGTGAGCTGAAAAATGGTAATCTGTTTTATTTGTTTGCTATTTTTTTTTTATTTGTTTGGATTGAAATTCACGTTCGGTTTTCGCAGGTGAACGAACGCAACTCGATAACCATCTCGGATAGCCGCTCGCTCTCGCCCACCGGAGAGAATGATATTTCAACCGGAACGTGTCCCAAGATAAAACGTGTCCCCCTACGAGAAACGGAAAATTGGATTGCTAGGCGAGAAAACGTTTTGCATCACAATCCGAGAGATCCCTCGTTTTCCGACCGGAGCGTGACATCAATTAGGGATGATCCCTGACCGACGTTTATGAGAAAAAACGTGTCGTAATTTCGATAGACCCGCAATTAAACGGCTCGATGATCGACAAGACAACAGAGCTGGCTATTTTTTATTATGTCCTGATGCGGTTCAGTTGTACGTAACGTGCGATCGAACTTTAAACAATTATTTATAGACTCAGGGGCTCGCGCGTTTGTCACAATATTTTGTTGAGAAATTGAAAATATAAAAAAAAAGGCGCGTAAATGAATGATTGATTTTTGTTTCTAACGAGACTGTAAAAATAGTTTGACTTGATAAAAAAAGATGTTTTAATTTGTGAGAGATTTTGAAAAATGGATTTTTAAAAGTCTCATTAAAAGTCGAGAGAAACAAAAAACAAGATGTATGAAATTCAAGTCACAGAATTTAAGTCAGTTTTTAAATGAGTCAATCTTTAAATTATATTTTGCAAGATAATGAAAAAATGAGAAGAAAAAAAAAAAGAAGGATTACGCGACTGAGTCTAAAAGTGTTGTAAAGGCTAAATGGTCGACTTTTAAACCACATGTTGTTTGTTATCGAATGAAAATAATATAAAGGAGATGAGCGAACGACGAGCAATGTTTTGCGCGTTTTGACATCACACACTTCTGAATCATGAATAGTCAATTATTTCGACACTCTTTTCTATCGTGCATTATTTTTTCATCGCACGGACAAACAGCCGGGAGATAAACATGCGTCATTTTTACAACCATCGAAATGAGCCGATGGAATTGGAGGAGGGCGCGAAAAATGTGCATTCTTGTGCGTCACCGTGGACTGATAACCAAACGCTTCTATGGCCGACTTTTAATCGGGCGCACGTCTTATAATTCCCCATCCTCATGACAAAATTAACAGCTTTATCATCCCAAGACAATTGAAATTAATTAGAAAAATATTCAAACAACAATTGGGACAACATTTCTTATGGGTTTTATAATCAATTTATGAAGTTAAAATGAGTCGGTGGATTTATTTATGATGAATTGTCTCCTTTGACACATTACGACAGACGTTTCAAAATCAACTTGAAATTCATCGGGCGGGATTTCAGAAACAAAATCATCACTTTCATAACCCACTTGACTAAAATTGCTTTCACTTTTGTTTTCATATTAAGAAAAAACTAAACGACTAACCTTGTGTGTTACTAATCCACTTCGGTCCGGTGGGAAATGTAAATTTGCGTGAAAAATAAATGTTTATTGAAAGAAAAATTTGTATTGAACAAAAAGTTGGATTGAACAAAAAAATTGTACTACACGGATTAATTTTATTGACAAAAAAAAATGTAATGAACAAAAAAAAATCTTATTGATCAAAAAAAGTTTATTGAACAAATTATTAAAAGTTTAAAATAACGTACAGTTTAAAATTGAAGATGTTGATAAAAGTTGAGATATTAAGATAATACAAATAGAATGAATAGAAAAAGTAATTATTATATAAAACAAATTAGAGTTACTGTTATTATTAATGTATAATTTTGCAAGGCGTGTTGTAATTCGTAGGTTCAGTGAATCACAGACACGACAGAGTGGTGACGGACCGCTCAAGTCGGATAATAGTGGCGAAGGACAATGGTAAGTGCCGATGGGCCGTACAAAAGAAAATCAATTTACAAAATTCAAAAGTTACAAAAAAAGATCAAAAGAAAAACAAGCGACGAAAGAAAAGTACAAACTCGAGCTTGGTTTTCAGATGGCAAAGTGTGCTGCTCTTTTCTCTTTTTGTTCCTTCAGTTTTTTTAGTTCCTGCACTTGCATTAGATTTTCACAACTTGAAAAATTGCAACATAAAAAGTAATCAAATTTTTTTCAACAAAAAAAAAAAAAAAAAGAAAAAAAAGGAATGATGTTTTTCACTTGAAAATTGGTTTTGTTAGACTGCACCTAAGTGTGGCTTGTAGTAAAATTATATTTTTCGTTAAAATAATTTTTGTTTTTCTTGTAAAAATATGTTTTTGTTAAATAAAATTTTCAGTCGCACGTTTTGCTATTTGAAAAATCACAGATAAAAAAGGACCCGAAGAATTTGAAGAAAAAAAAAGAACAAAGATTTTAATATAAAATGTAAAGTTTACAATTTAATTTCCATTAATTTATTAATTATTATCAATGCCATTAAATGATCCGTTGTTTTTCTTTTCTTTTTTTGTCCTCTTATTTCTCTCCTGGAACAGTTTTCTTTCTCTTTCTTGATATTTTGGTTGCATTTTATTTTTTTTGTCACATTGAAACGAATCGACAGCTTTTGACTGATTTGAGTTGAAACCCAGTCTACAAACCATTCAAGTTGTCGTGTTACGTTCAATGTGATTTGTTAAGCCATTATTTCAGCCATTCTAATGGCTACAAGAATAATCTAAATTTCATTGAACTGATTAATCGTTTCTCATTAATTCTGCAAAATGCCAGGCGTTCTTCAACGTGGCAAATTATTTTTAATCCATCTCTTTGACGTCTTTTAAATACATTTAACTTAATTAATTTGATCAACTGATTCAATACATTTAATTGTTGGCCGATGTAAAAATCAATTTCAACAATGAAAATTCTACGAAAATTAAAAGTCAGTAGAAAAAAATTTACCGTTGTTATCAAATCAAATGAAAATTGAGATGATTCAGATAAAAATTGAAATTCTATGATAAAATAATTTGTTAATAGTTTAATAATCGTTTAAAAAGTGGAAGAAAAGTTTGTTTTCGTTGTTTTATTTGAGTGTAGCATAGAAAAACTAAAACAATTAACTTGACTGATTAACGATGAGAGTTCGAACTTAACATTTTAACAATATAATGAAAACCAAACGAGCACTTAAATAATAATAAATAATTTAGTGGACAGAAATGCCACTTTATAGTTCAATTTTCGTTTCATATCAGGCACCTTTCTTAATGATCCATTTTTCCACCTCAATTTAAGTAACTTTTTCAAGTTATTTTAATTGGCCAATATATAAAATTATCTGAAATGTGAAATTAAATAAAAAATTATTACTTGTCAAGTTTCACTTTTGCACGCCTCACGTGTTCAATATTAATCACTTGCACTTTTTTCCCTCCCTCTGCAGAAACAACTTTAGGATAACTTCCTTTTTGTCAATCAATGTGTACATATTGATATCTTTTGCATCTTTCTCTACTGCTTTTGTGAATTTGATGATAGCTATAATCAAACCTATGATTTTTATATCCAAATCTTCTATAATCAAAATAGAAAACTTCGTCGTCACATTTTGATATGTCCAAAATCAAACAGAATTTTAAATGATTCGTAAAAGGGTTGAAAGCTTAAAAAATCTTAGTACATTTTTTATTATATCGAATTTTTAAGTTAACAGACTTTTTTTATATAAAAAAATGATCAAAAGAAACATCTCGTAAACTTTTTTTTTTCTCTAACTAAAACTTTAGTTTTATTTTTCTCTTAAGAATGTTTAATTTCAAAATCATGTTTCAATGAAATGCACTTTTTCAACATACAAATTCTCGAAAACGTGATTTATTATTGGCAAGGAACGATATGAAAAAAAAAAAAATATAATAATCCTCGCAAAATGAATTGCATTTTGCGTAACTTGACGGTTTATTGTAATGCAAAACTTGACGGGCGAATGAAAAAAAAAGTGTTTCAATAGTTAACACTTGACATGTCTGCGTTGATAATAAATTTGCAGATGATTCAAAAAGGAACATCGACAAATTCATTAAAAACCGCGTGAATAAAAAAAACTGTTGGCTGTTACGTAAGGAACAATTTTGTCGAGAGAGAAAAAAAGAAGTGTTGCGCGAGGGAACCAAATACCTTTCCATTAACGAGAAGAAATTGAATGATCGGTCGTCCGATATTTGTCAATTTTTTTAATTGTCTCGAATAATCAAGCGAGAACTTTGCGGCATTAGAATCGGTGGATGTTTTTTTTTTTCTTTTTTTTTTTAATTTTCATTTGGAATAAACGAAAAGAGCCAAGTTTATAAGCAAGGGGATCTAAGAAATGTACATAAAATTGCAACTGAGTCTAAACACAAACACCGAGCACTCTCATTTTCACACTGTTCAATTGGCTCAAGCTACCTAAAACAATAGATTCGATTAATTTTGCAATTGATTTGGATTTTACTGTAGGTGTTTTTTCATTTCACCTTGTTTGTGCTTCAAATGAGAGCTGTGAAATTGAAATGCATTTTTTAGAAACCTAAAATTAAATAACGAAAAAAAGGTATTTATAATTCAAAAGTATAGAAAAAAAAATCAGAGAGGGAAATGATTTTACAGCTCTTTGCACAGAGGGCATGTTTGTGTAATAAAAAAATTTGATAAAATTCTTCATTATCGAAAACAGTGCATTCTTTATGCTTTGTGTTGATTTTATGAACATTTTACATTTTCTATTTCGCTTTGTAAATATTTTCTTTTATGCTTAATCTTCTTTGAAAGTGTTTTTTTTTTAAATTAAATTTAGGTAATCAAATGATCATTTTTTTGTATTTTTTATTTAACATAAAAAAAAAAAAATTCTGAAGTTTAATTTGAGAGCTGATTTTGTTTGAAACGATTATTTGATCAATGTTTTACAAGCATGAAAGCTACGGTATTTTCACACAAAATGTGTTTTCCAAAATCAAACAAACTACACCGAGCGCTAATTTCTGATTTGTCAATGCACGTGAAATTGAAATTTCAAAATCTGTCGACCGCAATAATTGTTATTATTCACAGTTTACGTTTATTTCAGGCTAACTCATCCTAACATCGTTCAGTTATTAGAAACTTTCGAGGATAAACATAAAGTGTATCTTGTGATGGAACTGTGAGTAAATACCTTTCGCAATTATTCAATTTTACATACCACAATGTCAATAGTGTTTCGCAAATGGAATTTCCATAATCCAAAACTATAGCAAAGCCCTTTTATATAATCAATAAATACTTGACATTCTGAAATCATAAATTCAATCGTATAATTTTCAAAATTTCAACGTTTAACAAATTGTTAACAATAATTATTATGAATTGTGTCAAAGAAATCAAGTCTTTATTATATCAAAATTGTTTTGCAAATTAAAAACAACAATGTATTTTATACACAGATTGATGTAATATTAATAGAATTTTTTTTTCTCATTAGTAAGTACTTTTGATTGTTATTTTAGAGTGACTGGAGGAGAATTGTTCGATCGAATCGTAGAGAAAGGATCATACACGGAAAAGGATGCATCGGGTTTGATAAGGCAGGTTTTAGAGGCAGTGGATTACATGCACGAGCAGGGAGTGGTTCACAGAGACCTGAAGCCCGAAAACCTTTTGTATTATAGTCCCGACGAGGATAGCAAAATTATGATCAGCGACTTCGGCCTATCCAAGATGGAGGATTCCGGGATAATGGCCACTGCTTGCGGCACGCCCGGATACGTCGGTAATTGTCCCCCGTTCATGCACAATAATTTCATAAACGAGAGAGAAAATGATCGCGTTACGTTCAATCAATCACGATGATATTAAACCCAACGTTTTAATTTTCTGTCAAACGTTTAGCTGCGTTGATTAAAGTTGTAAGAAGGAGGTGGCCGAATAATCGCAAGTGAGAGATAAATTCATTTTTTAAACAAACAAAAAAGTACTTTTGTACCTTTCCAGTTGGATCAATCGCTCAGGCTGAACGATTTGTAACAATCTTTAAAAGACGACCATAAAAGTAGTTTTAGAGAGGTGCGTGAATGGAAATGTAAACACTTTGTTAACAAAATTGCTCTACAAATAACATTTACACAGACATTAAAAGAAAGTTTGACAAAAATATAAAATGTTTCGATTCGATTAATATTTCAAAAAAAGGTCCAAATTATTCAAAGAGAAATGTTTCAAGTTTAGAACAAACCACTTCATTGTGCTCCGCGGTAGCGACAGTTTTGATACAAAAGTTGCTCATCGATTTTGTGATTTATCTTAGAACCATTTGTCATCCGTGATAATTGTATTGTTCATTGACGGACCCTTGTAAATTGAAACGTCATTGGTTTTGTCATTTCCTCCCGATCAGGCGATGTAGATATTGCGATACTTGACATCCTTGTAAATGTTCTCCGTAGCTTACCTGTATATATTTGGCCGTCTTATTGATAAGTAGAAATAGAAATTTAACGATCTGGTGAGAAATCATGAAATAAACGAGTTGAATCTCTTTTTATTCACAGCCCCCGAAGTCTTGGCCCAGAAACCTTACGGCAAAGCGGTAGACGTCTGGAGCATAGGAGTCATTTCTTACATCCTCCTTTGTGGTTATCCTCCCTTCTATGATGAAAATGATGCTAATCTTTTTGCACAAATCTTGAAAGGTAAACATTTTCAATCAACTGAAATGATTTTTATCTATTACTCATGTATAACAATTTATTTATAGTATAAATATAACATTAGCATGAGATTTGCACGTTGTGACTTTTCTAGTGACTTTCTTGTAATTTTTAGCAACATTTACTCGTTTTGTTGTATTTTAGTAATTTTCTAACAAGATTGTTTGAGTAGTCTGCCACATTGGTAGTGTATTTTATTAACTTTTTGTGACTTTCTAGTGATTTCAAGTTTCTTTTTTTTTTTGACATGGTAATAACAATTGTTGAAACTTCTTTTTCAGGTGAATTTGAATTCGATTCGCCTTACTGGGACGATATCAGTGATTCAGCTAAAGACTTTATCCAAAAATTAATGTGTGTCAACGTCGAGGAGCGTTACACTTGCAAACAGGCCTTAGCACATCCTTGGTACGCCATTGTCCTACGATAGGAAAAGTTTATAGTCTCCAAAATTTGAGAGAACTGCTTTTTCCTATCATAAAAAAACGAGCATTAAGCGCAAAGACGTTAACAGTTTTTATTATTTTTTCATTGCCAACGCAGGATATCAGGGAACGCAGCTAGCAATAAAAATATTCACGGCACTGTGTCCGAGCAGCTGAAAAAGAATTTTGCCAAGTCCCGATGGAAGGTTTGTATTTACAAATTGTTTACAATTTTGAACCTCTTTATAGAATTCTGATCAATAATACCGATACTCAACGATATAAAAATAATATTTCTCTCGTGTAGTGCACATTTTTTTTAAACTATTGATTTTACTGGGAAATATTGTTTATTCGCCGGTTGTAAATGTGATGAAAAAAAAACTCCACTTTTACTACGATCTCCTTTTACTACCAATTTCTTTTGATTTAATTAAATCATAAAATTTTTTATGATCAAAATAATAAACTATTTACAAAAGGCTCTCAGGACTAATGAAATGAAATTCTTTTTGTCTTTGCAGCAAGCGTACCACGCCGCTACGGTGATTCGTCAGATGCAGCGATTAGCGCTGAACAGCGGACAGCAGCAGCCGAGTCACTCGCAAAAGTACTACCGGAATCCCGGCCACCCGACCAACGGCAACTGAATCGAACGGTGTTTACTGCAACACCGGCCTTAAATTATTTCTCGCTCTCACTCTCTTTTTACTTGAAAAACAAAAAAAAAAAAAACAAAAAACTGTCGCTCTCTTCGCGCTACGTATGCTTCTGCAAGACGGCTGTAAATCGTGCGAACGACGTAGTATTGCAAAATCGCATCGCAGAAAAAACTATCAAAGACTTTGAGGCAGTTCGACGATTGTAAATTGCGTCGAATTTACGTTAACGATTTTTATTAACAAATCTGCTCTTTTAGGTTGTCTATCAATTTTTTCCCAGGGGGAAAGTGTAACGTTTTATTATTATTTTTTTTTATATATCCAGAGTACTTTATTATTTATAATAAAAATCTTATGTCTAAGCGTTATGCTAACGTCTGCTGATTGTCTCTCAGCAAAAGGAAAGGTGTACAAGAAGCTTTAGTTATTAATTTGATGTTAATTTTATTTTGAAATCGTTTTTTTTTTTTTTTTGGTATGTTGTAAAAACAAAACGTGAGTTACTTGAATTCACAGCATCTCGTTGTCCACTCTAGTACGTGAGCAATAATTCAGGGACCACGTTCCTCTTGCTAAATCTCACTTATTTGTGTACAGTGCCATATTATAGTACAAAATCGATCGAGCCATCAGCGCGTTTATCCTATTTTTCATTCATTTTACAGTAACAATAAAAATGCACACCTATTTTTGTACACATTTTGTAAAGATTTTAGCCAAATTGGCAGTTGCGAAGCAGTTTCTTTTCGTATCTTTTTGTTACGTAGGTTTTTTTGTAACTCATGTTTTGCTACGCGTGAAGTTATGTTGTTATCAAAGTTGTCACAGACCATGCGAATTGTTTTCAATTGTTTGATACTTTTGCGTGCAGCAGTGTTCAGAAATAAGAAAAAAACAATTTTAGTACCGAAAAAAAAGCATTCCATGTTAAGTGTATTGAGTAAAATGTAAAAGTACACTAATTTAGATTATAAATTGTTTTGTATCGTAAACTCTGTTATTGAATGTGTGAATATTAATGCGTAATAATTAAATATGTTGAATCATTTAGGATACTTGATTTGATTTAAGCTTCTTTATGTCCGAAAAAAAAAAAATTTATGTCAAAAAGATATTAAAGTTCAGTGTCAGAGGTTCGTTCTTGAAAACAACAAGCATATATCCAATCTACGTTTTATCCTCTTTCAAATCTCAAAAGAATACTTGATTTTTCATATACGATAAAAGTTACGTCCGTCCACGTCGGACTCCAGATTACCGGTGAACAAAAACAAGATAAAAGATTCGTGTAATAAAACGAACCGACCGACTGCTTGTAATCTCGTCAAGTTTTACGTTCATCCGAATGATTTCGGACTTTCGAACGATTGTCTCTGTAACTGCTGTAAATACGTTTCCGTATACGCCCTGGATTTCATGAATTATCCTCTATGTTTTGCACCGATTGTAAATATAGATCTGATATCGCAACACCGGAACGCCAAAAACTAACGAGGCTGTACAGTTTAGATGGCAAGGAGCAAAGTCGATGAAATATTTTTGCAACATTTTTATTTGCATGATTTCTCAAGTGAGATCTGTTGTTACCAAGAAAGTAAAAGAAAAGTATGTAGGTTTGAGTCGCGTAAGATTCAACAAAACGGTGCTATACGCTCGCTGTAAATTGATCGACCAGAATAGCTTTGAAAACCCCGCCGTGTGCCAATACGTGATAATGAAAAATAAAGCCGTTCGGCGTCTGTATTGCAATTTCACCACACGATGACAAACATCTGGTGTTAAGCTCGATTCAACGTTTTTGTATTTTCACCAAAGTTTAATATATTTTCGAGACTAGTTTACGTTTAACGCTGGCACATATCTAAGCATCTTCGGGTTCGCAGGAAAATGACAGTAAAAGTATATTTCTTAATTAAGATTTTAAATTTGATTTTGAATTTCTTTCTTTTAAAAAGACTCAAAACAAAAAATAATTAAAATAAAAAAGAATAAAATAAAACTAGTGTTTATTCTTGCAAAATTTTTGTTAATTAAGTTTGATCTTAATTGCTGAGTTGTCACTTAATAAACGTAAGACCAAATTGATATCGATAATCGAATGCTGCGAATGATTTTGTTGGATTTATCGTATACTATGCTGAAATTTTTCTGCGCGATGCGTACAAATGAAAAAAAAAAGAAACCGCTTCACGAACAGTAGCGCATTGCGATAATTGGGATCGTCGAGGGGTGGTTAAAATAATTGCGACAAATTGATTATAGTGTATCGCAGCTCTCATAGGTATAAATATACAGATAAGCGAATTGTTAATAATCTTGTTCGCGTGCAAACTTTTCTTCTCTTTACAATTTCGAAAGGCACAGATTCTCTACTATGAAAACTTCTACTAGGTATAATCAAACTTTATAAAAACAATGAAAAAACATTATCATTATGAAAGAAACCAAGAACAAAACAAATTAAGAACAATAAGAATATAACGAATTACACGATTTCGAGGTCGTTACTTGCTTTTGGTTCGTTGCAGTGGGAAAATAGAAGATTCGAAATCAAAATGAAATGTAAACTCATGATGCCCGAAAGGTATTATATAATAAAATATGAGATGAGAACTCTTTCATCAAATCGTGGTTGTATTTTAGAGGGGAGCAAAATCGATGGTTGGAGAGCTTGTATTGATTTTTCGGTACGTCCACCGTGAGAAAGTTTATTACTGTAATTCGACAAATATTATTACGTTTGCTGAGAAAAGAGAGTTACTGAAAGATTTTATCGATTGTTATTCGTTTTACAAACTGCATCCTATGAATAAAACTTAATTTATAAAGTTGTAACAAAAAACAATGTAAAACAAACAAACATGTACTGCGCGACAAGTAGAATCTCAAGACAAAAGAGTGATCGAGTTGTCAACTTGTAATCATTCGTAAAAATATTTTTCAACTTGTTCCCAAAGTTTTATATCTCACTCACTGTACTTTGCAACTTTCTTGTGATCTTACGACCAAGTACGCGATACTAGACAATGTTTTTTCAATCGAACTCTACGTATAATATACAAAATGAACAAAAAGAACAAACTGTAACCTGATTGATCTGTGCATCATTGATTCACGGTTTTGATTGTTCCAGTTATGAGCGATGTTGTATATTGCGACATAATCTGTGCATATGTATGATATTATATTATATATTTACTTCAACTATGTATTCATCATTATCAAGATCGTGCACTTACTTTGTATGTGCACGATAGTGCATCTAGTGATGACCAGAAAAATAATATAAAACAACAAAAAAAATGACAAAAAAAGTTTTAGGTGTGTGCCCCAAATTTAGAAGACGAGACAAGAACTGTTGATTCATAAAACACAGCCTCTTTACTTAATTTTACGCTTATTCTTTTTTCTCTAATGCGACACTCGATTGTGATCACCGATCAATGACAGCGAACAATGGATTTACGAATTTTGATCCTCGGTATTTGACTTGTCAAAATTTGTGTTTAAGTCGTGAAATAAAATGGAAAGCACAAAGAATATCTAAATTCAGCTCGCATCAGACAGATATTGTTTAGTTTGCAATAGTAAAATTGAAAGGAAAAAAAAAAGAACAAACAAATGATAAAAATAACCCTGCGAATTTAGGAAAAAACCGAATTCGTCGTGTAAATAAGATGAATGTAGACATATGTGTTTTCAGGACAACAAATGTCACCTGTAAATTATATCAAATTTGTTGCCTCTCTTTATCACATTTGTCAGCAATTTTGTCACATCCGATTAGAAGTGCCACGTGCGTATAACGAATGTAATAGTATATTTTTACGAATGACGCTGTAATATTTATACATAAACGAGAAATGGTATAGGAGAACTCGAAACTAGGCGAACACGGCGATTCGAGGCGAAAAATTAAAATGTTGAATGAAAAAAAAAAAAAAAAAAAAAAGATGAAACAATACAACAAAAAAAGTAACAATGTAGAGCTATAGAGTTAGGACGGGATTTGAGTGCGCGTATCATTTTCATATCGAACGATGTGGAAGCCGAAATTAGACGAGCAACGAAGTAACATTATTTTTTTAAAAACTCTTAAATTGTAACATGCGATATTATGTATTGTGGGATTGGACAAACATTTTACTGTACGCAATCCAATGAATATTAATAATAAAATGAAAACAAAATCACGGCTTTTTCACTGTTCTTGCGCTTTTATTTTCTTTTCTTTTCAATCTTTTTCTTTCGTTGAAACAGCTGCGAGATACCACGTTTGACAAAAGTTTAAGTATCAAACTGACAATCGCATAAAACGACGCTCCAGAAACGATAAACTTCTTCTGTCCGCTTTTTTTTATATACTTTTTTTCACATTTAACATTAACGGCATGCAACATAAAACTAAAGATTGAGACGATTTGTGTCTGAGTGTCGTTTTTTTATAAATGCTTATCTCTCGATACAAAATTTGTTATTCGACGTTGGTACAAAGACGTCTTTGAAAAGTTGAAGTGTGGCTCAAAAAATAGTCACCATCATTCGACAAAGCAAAGGGTCAAGAACCAAACAAACATTAGTGTTTGAAGCCACTTCTTGGATTCCATTCAGCAATAATAATTTACAGTAAATGCTATAGTTTGTGGTATAGGTGTCAGTTTATAAAATGTATGATACAAAACGCTTTCGAGTCTCTTAGTTATTCTACCAAGATACGTACATTGTACGCTCGTTTTAAAAAATGTACAAAATCGTACAAAATAATCGTAGTACTTAAACACAGATTACAATTTGCTAAAAGGATAAATAGACATTACAGACAAAAAATGTGTCGGCAAGATTGCTAGGTTTGCGTGTAAAATAGTGTTCTTTAAGTTACAAAGTAAACAGTAATTATTTTTTTGGAAGTTTTGTACGGTTAAAAAAGTGAAATTATAATTTTTCGATTAAAACTTTCAAAAAATAGTCACTTTCATTTAAATTTACAAGTATAAAATGATCAGCATTTGAATTTACAAACAATTCGATTGTACGATAATTTTACTTTCGTAAAAGTATATCGTTTTTAATTGTAAATACATTTGTAATCTGATTAAACGTTTCATTTTATCGTAGACTGATAAATTGTCATTAATCAATTATATAAATATTCGGAAAAATATCAATTTCAAATGGCCAATCTTTTGATTAGCTTAATTATCGTTAATTGTATTTTGTTATAACTTCAACATAAACATAGTATAACTTATTAAAATAATCATCTCTTTTTTTTCTCATACAAAAATTGCCTGTGTAAAGTTATGTGTAAAAATAACAATTGATCTTAATAAAATGATTGGAAGGCTCGTTTGTTTGAGCACGTGAATCTGAATTCATGGGTCAAAATTTTGACGAGATTACAAGAGTTTTGATAATAATAATTTATAACCAGGAGACCAGCAAACAAAAATCAACTGTCATAAGAATGCAACGCCTCCTGTAATTTGTTAACAATTTTTTGGTAAAAGTTGATTTGCTCCACCAGGTGTTTCTTCATCGTTTGGTTCATGTGAATCTCCCGTTCAGTTTGAAAATGACTCTCCTCGGCCATCAGAGCTCGAGCAATGATATCCGTGCGATGGTTAAGTTCAATGAGCTGCTGAGATTCCATCTTGTGCTCCGTGACTAGTTTTTCGCAATCTTTCTTTTTCTGGACTGCACTCTAAATTCGAAAAAAACAAGAGAAAATACATTAATTATAAGCTACAGTTTTTGTTTTAACAAATTCCTGCATCAAATAAATATATGAATATTTAAAATACCTTGTGTATACTGATAACATCCGGAAAACTGCTAATGATGCCTCGATAGATATGAAACTTGTCACCGAGCGGCTCCCAATCGAATTTTGGTTGCTCATCATAAAGCCTGCCGATGTCATTATAAGCATCGCCGGTGATTTTCAAAGCCCTTGGTAAGTTGGAGATCCGATTGTGTTCGTCGATCTCTAACGCGCTGCCTAAAGAGGTGAACACCTGTCCAATCTTTTGGAACTCCCTTTTGTACAAGACTTGATGTTTCTTCGTCTGATCGAGAGCCACCGCCATTAAATTTTTCACCGCCGGATCCAAGCCGTTGATGAAACGCGAAAACGTGTCAATGTGCACCTCAATCTTAATCTGGTCCAGTGGTGTCGAGGGACACTGAATCGCATTGAAGTAATTTACACCCAACAACTCATCCTTCTCTGCCTGCCGCTTGCCTGCCTTCCATCGTTTGTCGTCCGTACAAGTGATGAAGTGTTCCCAAACGCGACATCTCGACAAAACTGGATGCCTACAGACATAATCGACAAACTCTTGTAGTTGAGTGCGACGGTGTTCGATAAATTGCTCCTCGTAACGCCCTGATATCTGCTTGTCAGGCAAGGGAGGAATTGGGATGAAACAAAATTTCTCTTCCAGTCGTTCGTGCAGCCAGTCGAAGTGCTTGTAACGACGAGACACTTGAATGTTGTTGAACTGCAAAAACAAGAACGAGAAAACAATATTACTGATCTTCGAAAGTCGAGAAATTAGATTTCATATTTTATAAATGTTATAGGTTTTTTGTTATTCACCGTTGGTGTCAGCTGATATACTATAAAACTCTTGAGTCCCTTCAATTTGGACTCCTTCTTAGGCGACGTGACTACACAAGAATAACTTTCCCCCGTGGGGATCCAAGTGTACGAGCTATTATCACTCTCTTCGATAAAAATTTTCTCGCTTTCGGGTACGTTGACCATCCGAGTGCCGAGTAGGTAGCTCTCCTCGTTGGACTTGATTAAAGTTGAGAATTTGTTGTTTTTCTTTGGTACGCTGGGGATGGGTCTGTCGGGAATGACTGAGTGAACTGTGCTCAGCGATACAGAGTCACCGTAATCAAAGGCACTTGTTTGGTTGGGCTGAGACATGTGAGATTGTTGCGACGAATGCTGGGCCATCGATGCAACGTAAGCTTGCGACCCAACTTCTGAATCATCATCCCACTCGTCGTCCCAGAAATCTCCAGCATTTTGTTGCGCATTATTGTCTGTTAAAAATTTAAAATAAAAAATTATCAATTTAACAGTTGGTTCATTCTTTGTCGATTTTCTTTTTTGTTTTCTTTTTAATTTTCCATCTTACCTGTATTTACATTTGCATTTACATTTGCATTTGGGATTGCATGTGTGTTTGTATTCACTGTAGTTTCAACTACTTGAACATAAGCTGCCGGAAAAAGACCCGATTTGCCAGTTTGATTGTAACCTTCGCACCATCCGTCGCCAACATTGTCCCTCGTTACTGTTAAAACTTCCCCGGCGACAATTGACATCTCAGCCGTTCCTGGCTCGCCATCGAAATCATACAAGGCTCTTACCTTAAAAATATTAACAACATTTTAAAATGCAATAAAGATTAAAAAATAACAAACACAAAAAGAATGAAAATAATATAATAGAAAACAATTTAAAAGTGCTGAGTAATCAAATGATAACAATGCCACTTTAAATAAGTTTATCGGATAAATTATTGTTCAATGTATCAAAAAGATTAAAAAAATGTTGAAACTAAAAATGAAACTTTATATCAAAATTAAGAATCCAAATATTGTTATCACACAAAGAAGAAAAGAAATTTTTTCAATTTAACAACATTAATCACACATGTCTGTTTACAACTGTTCGTGAGAGTCGAAATTATGTTATGCAATTTCTTTTAATTGTTAACAAACAAACATCATTTACACATTTTAGCGCCATATTTGTTTAAAAGTAAAACTCAACGTTTCGAAACTGTTGCCTTGATATATTTATTACAGGAACAATTGTAATTAAGAAATTTTTATTATTTTCTACATCACAAAACCTATAATTTTAGTTTTTCTTTTTTGAAAAAAATTGTTTAAAAAATGTACGAATGAAAAATAAAAAGAAGAAAATAAAAAATAATAAGTGAATAATCAAATGACTTTTGATTTAATAATTTCCAGTTAAACCATACTGTAGAACACAATTTCATGCGAGTTAGCAAACTTGATCTCGCATCAAACTATGATTCTGTTTATCGTTTGCTAAATTGCCATTTGTTCTTATCCAGTGAATCACATTGAGTTGTGTCATTGCGGAGTGGCCGATTAAAAAATGTTTTCAACGTCACATCACAACGCTGCGATAAAAACAAAAATTGATTCTCACAGAAAAAAAAAAAAAAAAACAAACAAATTGACAAACAATGAAATTTTATTTTTAAAAAAGAAAGCTTTTTTATTGTCACTCTGTTACTATTCTGGCAATGAAACAATGAAAACAAACGAAGAATGCGCATTTGCAACTTTCAACAATAAATCTACCTGTTGTCCTTCCATGTTTTCAACAATAGAGAACGCCTCTGAGAGCGTGGCTCGGATGTTCTTTTTCGAATTCCTTTTTATCCAACGGTCCGCGACTTGGTCGGGCCTTTTTTTGTCCGTTCCTGAGGACTCCTTGGATTTCACTCAATCGTGTCATTCAACTGGAGCAAAAACATCTACACCTGATGTTTGTTTGACTCATCCGAGTGCGAAACCATTGTGTCCAATCACGAGCACCCCCTTTTGTTAGTTAATTACAATATTTTGCGAGCTGTCAGCATGGTTGACAGGGCGGAGCTGAACCGGCCAAAACGAAACGATGAAAAACAAAGAGGACGAAACAACTGTTATAAAACAAAATGTGACGGTTAATGCACGAATCAGTCATTCATCCATACTGTCGCTTCGCCCCTTCCTTGTCGTTGCGACTGTCGCTGTCTCTTTTTAGTATTTGTCAAAAGCGCCCCTAGCGCCATCTGGACGAACGAAATCAGTTAACGTCATCGACGCGGCAGATTTGAATGCATATTGATTATCATTTGTTAACTTTTCTAATAATTTTGATTAATTTGTTGAAAATAATGAGTAAATAATAATTAATTCAAGGATTGATTTTTAAATTGTTAAAAACAGCTATATTTTATATTTAAACGTGTAATATTATTATTTGTATATTAATAATCTAATTTTTTTAATGAAGTAAACATGATCTTAAATCTTTTTTGATAAAACATAAACGACGCATGTTTTTCATGGTTTCACTTACAGTGATTATTTGACGAACAACCAGTTAATATTCATTATATTTATATTTATTATATTTTACATTAATAAAAAAGACAGTACTTCATCACCAGTTTCTGGAATTTTATCTTAAGTTCGCCATTATAAAAAAATGTTAATTATATAATTTAAAACTGCTTGAAAAATGCATCGAAAAAAGTTACTTTTTTAAGAGAAACAAATATTCACCCTAATACTGTATTCCGAACAATTGTTTAACATATTTTTCAAGATCTTCCAATGACCATTGCATCATTTCTTCTGTGCTTCTGTTCAAAAACTTTTGAACAACCGCTCTCAATAATAAATAATAACCTCTGATAGCCTAAAATTTGTAAAACAAATTTAAGTTAATTTCATTATTTGAAAATAAAAGATGTGTTAAATAAAAGTTGATACAAATACTAACCCTTTTCATATTTTCATCCATAGAATTGACTTGTCCTGAAAATAATCTCACTGATCTATATCCTGCGTAAATTTCTGATTCTTTGGATTTCTGTAAAATTTTTAATTGTCCAATCGTCATTAGAAAATAAAAATAATACAAATATTCAATAAAAATGTTACTCTTTGTTCTATGTTCCACTTACAAATCCGAGGAATTCCATAACTTGGTTAAAACCCCACACAATATCCGGAATGTAGGGTTTAATTTTGTAATATAAAATCCTAATATCTTTTATTGTATATATTATTTGTCTCACGATTGCTATATATCCATTTATTCTCTACAAAAAACGTTCAATTAATATTAATCAATTGATTATCGAAAAAAGAAATTATTTATTATTTTGTCAACCAACATTTACTAATCCTGTTATAAATCCGATAATACTGGGAGGTACCATTAATTGTACGCCAACTTCACCCAGTTTTAAAACTTCATCATCATTAATAGAATATGGCTTCTGAAATTTATAAAAAGATCATCAATTTTCATAATATAAAAAGACAACGTTATTTGTTATCACAATTTTTGTATTATTAACTCACCATATTGTAAAGTTGATATGGCGAAAGTGAAACTTCATTTTCAGTTGGATTTGTTTCCTGAAATTGAAAAAAAAAAATAATAACAATTAAACATTGTATAATTATATATTGTGATGCGATACAATTTTTTCTGGGATTTTTTTAAATTATTTTTTTTTTAAATTTTACGTTATTGATTAATTTGTACCAGAGGGACAAGTTCAGATGGCCATCGTGAAACGTCGCCAGATATCTTTGACTCCTAAAAAAGAAAAAATAAATACGCGAACAATTTTTTGGGATAATATTAAGATTTATAATAAGTAATGTAATGACAATTTTGTTTGACGAACAAATTTGACGAACCTTAGACAGAGACACATCACAATTAACACCAGCAACGACGAAAAGGACGAATAAAATAGTTTTCATCGTGAAAAGTATTGTGATTGAATTAAAAAAAAAAAATGTCAAAACAGATTTGATGTCTTTTCTGCAGAACAATAATCAGACATGAATATTATTTGTTTTTGCTCTTTTATATATAGAACAGAATGTTTGTTCTATCTATAAATAAATAATCAAATGAAAGTTTAACTAATATTAAATTACTCAGTTCTGTGTTAATGTTTCTAATGGTCTGAATATTAAACAATAATTTTTAACAATGATAAATTATTCAATTGGTTTAATTGGTTTGTGTTATTTGATACGTTGACAATGTTTCGATTATTTATGTTTTTTTATTTCTTAATTCAATTTATTTTACACTCATCGATGCTTAATTAATTGGGGTTTTCCAGATCACTTTTAATGCTCTTTCGGAGTAAAAATAATGTATTTTATTGGATACAACAAAATGCAAAAAATAAAAAAACAAGTTTAAATTTATGTTGTCAATTGCAAAGAGAATATTAAACAGATCAATTCCAACTGCTCTTATTGGCAAGGAAAGCGATTTATTTATTCCTTCTTATTTGTTTGAACAATTTGGAATGAATTATACATTCTGAATCAGAATTTCGAACTCCATATTAGTATCAAGTAACATAATTAAACTACAAAATGTAATATAGAAATGATGAAATGTTTAGCGGTTTTAAAGTATAAAAAATGTTAGCACGTAGATGAGTAATTCAATATTAGATAAACTTACAATTTATTACATATTTTTAGAAAAAACAATTATTCTGTTTTATATATAAGAGAGCAAGTACAAGTAATAATTCATCATTCCTGTTTAGAAAGTACATCAAATCTGATTCATTTTGTTTTTTTTTTTCAAATTTGATCACGCAATACTTTTTACCATGAAAACTATTTTATTCGTCGTTTTTGTCATAGCTGGTGCTAATTGTGATTTGCTTCTGTCTAAGGTTCGTCAAACTAAATGTTGATTTTAAATCTCAATATTTTATCTAAAAATATTTGTTCATTTTTTGTTTTATGTTTTCAGGAATCAAATTTATTTGATGATGTTTCACCATGGCCGTATCAACTTATTCCTTTGGTATGAAATTATTATTGAAACAGAAGTTATCAGAAAGAAAAATTGCATTGCATTTTCATTTTATTAAACAATTCATTTTTATAATTTTATTCAATTTTAGGAGACAAATAAAAATGTAGTTTCAATCTCGCCTTATCAGCTTTACAATTTGGTACGTATTAATAATAAAAGATATGTTCTTACAAACTAACATGTTACATTTTTTATTGTAAATCAAATTATTTTTCAATTTTAGAACTCGAATTTAATTGAAGATGCTGAAGTTGTGACCGACGTAGGTGGAGTTTCAAATAATTTATCCCAACGATCAGCCAGATCTTTGTCTTTTGCCTCGATATTTGGAGCAATAAATGTCAGTTAAAACCAAATCTTAATTTTTTAGAATTTATTTTTATCTATTCAAAATCAAGATTATTAACAAGCAAACGTTTTTCTTAGAAACTGAGTAAATTGGTGGCATTTGTGACAACCGCAGTGGAGATCTATGAAAATCGTTACGTGATCTACGAAAAAATTAAATCATATGTCCACGAAATTGTGAAAGGTTATGACGCAGTTATGGAATTTTTGGGATTGGTAAGTAGAAGCATAAAACAAGGATTAACATTTTTACTGAAATTTTTCGTTATTCCTTCTAATAACGGTTGGATGATTAAAATTTTGCAGAAGTCGAAAGCTTCAGCAATTGATGAGGAAACAATTGCGGAGTTGAAATCAATTTTAGACCAATTCCAATTGTTGGATGGAAACGTGTTATTAAAAGTTAGTACATTTCTTCAATTCTTCAATTTTCTACAATTTTTAATCTTTCAATTATGAAATTAATTCAACTTTGCTTTGGAAAATTTAGGCTTTCAAAGAATATTTCGTATTATTGAAATCCCTTGTTGAAAAGTTTTTGGACAACTCCAAAGAAGAAATCAAGCACTGGTCTTTGGGAGAACTTGAAAAATTTGTCAGAAAAATATTCGAAATTGAACAATAGAGTAAGTATTTGAATCATGTTAATACCTCCTTCTTTGATAAAATTGACATTCCATCGAATTATTAAACTATTTTTTGTTTTTACAGGAGGTTGAAATATCAATGCAAAAATTGGTGTTGATTTAATTTGTTATTTTGTAACTGATTAGAACCTTTTCTCAAATTGTTGTCTACAGCTGGAAAAAGGACATAAAAATTACATTATAATGCGTAAAAATAAAAAATTGTAATATTCTAAGTATCTTAAATAATAAGTTCTGAAATGAGAGGGAATAAACAAAAGCGGCAAATGAATTGTATCAACGCTAACTGTTCAACAATGGTTCAATTATTATACTAAATAAATTTTACAACAAATGCATATTTTTTATTGGTTTTGTTACAATGAATTTTCTTCATTCTGTCTAATAAATTCAGTGTAATCAATAATTATAATTAATTGATACATAAATAATTTACAACCAACATCATTTTCATCGCCTGGTCTTGTCACAAAACATTTCATCGCTTCTTTGTAGTTCTTTTCAACTGAATCGTAAACATTCGAGATAAAATGAATCAGAATGTTATGGTAATTAAGGAACTATTACATTTTCAACTTAGTTTTTCAACTTTTTTTTTCTATATACATTTTCAACTTATTCTAGTTTAAAATCTCCTAATATTTTATTTGACAATCATAAATATAATTCAACGTAACATCTGTTTTAAGTTTTTATCACCAGTATCTGTAATTCTTAGAAAGTCAAATTTTGGAGCACAAATTCATAGATTAAGATACCTGAGAAGGGATTAAAATTAAAGGATAATAAAAGTCAAGGTTTTGAACCTCATATTAGTCATACGAAATTGTTTTTACATAAAGAATTTATTTCTGTTGGTAGTATCCGTGCCTCCAAACTATGACAAATGGGATAATTAGCTTATCGCTGAATAGAACTAGGTACCGGATTAGTACTTCAAAACACGATTACAAGGCTTAATTGCAGCTTTCAGAAGTCAACAGAGTGAGATCTTTGTTATTTTATCTACAATTGTTTCCATACATTAGAAAAAGTTTATCTCTTCTGAATACACGTATTAAATTGTTGCTTCCGTGTGTTGGGAAAAATTTTGAACAAAATTGAATATTTGAAAAAAGAAGAAAAACAAAATAACTTTTTTATTTTAAATGAATTTTTAATCACAATTTTATTAAACATTGAATTTATATTAAAAATTGCTTTTCTTTCTCTGTATATTTTTTCTAAAATCTTTAAGAGATCCTTTACATTTATTTTTAATCATTATATGTAATCAACCAAACGTTATTCAATTCGAATAATTTTTCAATAATTATTTTGTATAACTTGTAACTTGATTATAAAAATTTATAAAGAATTGTTCAGAACTCGTCAAATTTTTGGAACAAAATATTCAGCAAAAACGTCATGATTTTTGCATCATTTTGTCAAATTTATTTCAATTTTAAACAAGTACTAATTATTTTAAACTTTTTCAAATAACAATACATTGTTTTTAATTTTTGATCAGTTGATTATTGTTTATCAGTAACTATACATGCAGATGCTTATTCGAGATTTGCATTGTCTCGTTCAAAAATATTCAATGAATACAAATTAAATCTTATTGGTCAAAATAATATGGCCAACGGGTTGGTCTTGGTAAGTGGGCGTAACCAGAGGGTGGGTTTATAACCAGGGCGCATCTCAAGGATCATCACTCTGCTCAAAATGTTCAAAAAGTTCACTACAAAGTCAGTACAACATTTTGTCAACCTTTTTACAAAAATGGAATCTCTCAACGCGGATTGTCTCTCAAACATCCTCGAACATTTCAACCTGCAGGAATGGCTCACTCTTACAAAAGGTAAATATTTCATCCACATCAATTCTTCACAACCCTTCATCTTCAATTTTATTTCTACATTCAAACTTTTATTATTCAAAGGCAATTAATTAATCAATCATCTGTTTTTCTGTTTCAGTTTCATCAAAATGGAACAACTTCGTGGACCAACTTTGCTTCAGCGAGATCACAACTTTCCAGAACGTGAACTTGCATTTTCCGCTGGATCAACCAGAATTCTACCCGCAGCTGCCAGTACTAAGTTACCGGGAAGGACTGGAGCTAATCAACAGGGTTGCTCCATATCTTCAATCACTCATGATCGAGCCGCATTTTGCTGGAGAATCTGCCTATCTTCAATTTGGACCACACTTTTTCGAGATGAGGAACTTTCATTTGTCACACCTGTTCGAGATCATTGGTGAAAAATGTGTCAACTTGGAAACCGTCTCGATCGACACGCACACACTGTCCTCAAAATTGATGGCAAAGATTGTTGAGAACAACCCGAAGTTAAGATTGATGCTGAGCCTGGTACGAGGTGCGATAAGCCACGTGATACCAAGCTTCGACCAGATTTACTTGCATGGATCCTACAAAGCAGTCGAAGGTTTTTCGGGGCTTGGTGAACAGTTTAGCGTGATAGACATGAGTTACTGCTCCATCGTTCCAGAAGATCTGCCAGCATTCCTGCAAGAAGTTCTTAAGCATAAGAAATTTTTGCAGTGCTTGAGGATCAAAATAATCGTTAGCAACTCTGAGGAACCTGATTGCTCCGCGTTGGCTGACCTGGGGATGTGCTCGGCTCTGACGGTACTCAGTATCGACGTGGAAGAAGAAGAACAGATACCAGGAGACTTCTTCGAGGACATCATCAAAGGCTGCACGAAACTCGAATCTGTTTACTTGAAAAACGTTGGCATCGATGATGAGACTTGTGATAAATTGATGAACTTGCCGTGCTTAGAAGAAGTTATTATCAATGTAGATTGAGTGCGAGTTGGAACGCATTCGGAGTGTAAATATAATGTATGTATTTTGTCTTAAGATATATGTATTATAAAAAGCCAACATTCGATCAAATGAAAAAAGTGTGACGTCAAAGGGATGTGATTGAAATTGTAAATGTATTATTAAAAGATTGTAAATTATATAGCTTCTAAAGATATGATTTTTATACAGGTTCAAATTTGAAATATAAAAACAGTCAGACTGTCTTTGGTTTCTTAGTTGTTGTATTTTTCTTCGCCGAAAACTGCTGTTTAATTTGTTAAATTAAATTAAACCGTTAATTTTGATATAACATTAAAAAAAAATTTAATCAAATCCAAGTTTGAAAAAATCAAAGGAAACTTTTAAAATATTCAATTATTTATTTTAGATGTTAATTATAGATCTAATTCGCACAACAATTCAGGTAAATTTGGTTAAACAATCGAAAAATTTTTTTTCTGTCTTAATTTTTGATATTAAAAAATCCAATAATAATACGTTTTAATCAAATCGAAGGGCTGCCAACTTTGTAACTGTTAAAAGCACGCTGAATCATTTTGCATCGATTCATATAGTGGGATTACAACATATTTTTCTTAGTTTAAAAACTAGTGTTATACTAAGAAATGTAATGTAAGAAATTATTGACTGTAATTTATGAAATTATTATTTACACAGTTAAATAAAAAAAAATAATATAACAATTAATATAAGAAAATAACCAAGAAACAATTAAAATTAAAAAAAAAATCATTTATTCTTGATACATTAAATAAGTGAATTTTATTTATAAAATTTAAATTGCTGCATTACAGGTTTAGTAAAAAAAATTAAATTTTTTACGTAGATTTTTATTTTTATTTTTAATTTTAGAAGTAATTTTTAATTTTCGGAGTAAATTCAGTGTTCCTAAACTTCCGCTAGCCAATGCAGTTCAGTGTAGTCGGAGTAAGAACCAGCACTGTGAGGAAGAGCTGTCAACAATCAGAAATGGCTTCTTTTAGACGAATAAATGCTAAAATTTATACAAAAACTGGACCGGAGTTGACGCCGGATAACATTTACTGGAAAAAATACACTGTAAGTCTTTCTCGCGTCTGTCGTCTCTTAAAAAAGAAGATACCGAAACCTAACCTCTAAAACACGTGTGTGCCAATGTTTACATCAACTTCACTTTGCAAAAATATATTCATTTCTTATTTCATTGTCAAATTGAATTGTTTCGAATGTTTAAATGCCAAAGCATAACCTACCAATTAGATCACACAATGTTTGCTTTCATCTTTTTAATAGACAAAACACAAAAACAAAAATAGATTAAAAATAGATTGAAAATGTAAATTATTTTTTATTTGTTTATTTCAAATTTTTAAAACACCAAGACATAATCAACAAAACATTATGTTTACATTCATTTTGTTAACGAATAAAAAAGAATAAAAAATTTAAAAATAAAAATAATTATGTGATCTTAAACATACGATTAATTAAAAAATGATTTGTTTTCAATACAAATTAATTTAATTGGTCGTCATTTTCAGGCTCCAGTTTTGGTGAAAGAGTACGGGGCAATAGACTACATAGATTTTTCCCCAACCGAGCCCCATTATTTTGCTGTAACATGCTCGGTTAGAGTGCAGCTCTACAACTCGATCACCAAAGTCGTGACGAAAAAAATCAGCAAATTCCAAGACACAGCTTACGGTGGATCTTTCAGGAAAGATGGGAGACTACTATGTGCTGGGGGAAACGAGCCTGTTGTTACACTTTTCGACGTGGAAAGGAAAAAAGGCCCTGCTCGAATGCTCCGGATGTTTTCCGGCCACAAAGCTGCAGTTCATCGAACGTTCTTTACCACGGATGGGAGCCAAATTGTGTCTTTCTCGGATGACAAGACGACAGGCCTTTGGGACATCGTTAGCGAGTCGCAAGTTCTCAATTTCGAAGACCATTCGGATTGTGAGTTTAAAATAATTTGGTGATTAAATAATTTGATGAATGAAACATTGTGTAATTTTGAAAAAGTGTACTAGAAAAATTTTCAAAACCGTAGTGTTTTTTTTTTTATTTTAAAGAATTGTAATTGATTGAACTTTTGCAGATGTCAGAGCAGGAGCAGTGAGTCCAGTTTCAAACGACATTTTTATCTCAGGATCTTATGATAAGACAGTCAACATGTACGACGTAAGGACGAAGAAAAAAATTTGCACCGTAAATCATGACGCACCTGTGGAAAGTGTTATTTTCTTGCCATCGGGAGGAATTTTCTTATCAGCTGGTAAACAAAATGATAGTTGAATTGAAATTTTTATCTGTTCAGATAAACAAGTTTAACATTGTTGTTTCTTTGTAATTTTAGGTGGTACTGAGATCAGAGTTTGGGACGCTTTAACAGGAGGAAGGCTACTGGCAAAAATGTGCAGTCATCACAAAACAATCACATGTCTGCGGATTGCCTCAAACGGACACAGAATTTTATCAGGTTCCCTTGATAGACACGTCAAGATTTACGATTCGGGAACTTACAAATCAGTTCACACTTTGGATTATCCAAATTCTGTTCTCAGTATTGGAATAAGTGTAAGAAATTTTAACAAAACAAAAAATAAATAAATTCAAAAGTTAATTTAAATGATAAAAAAGGGATATTTTAAAACTGAACTGATTTACTTTTTAGAGAGACGACGAGACAATAGTAACAGGCATGGTAGACGGGATGATTTCCATAAGGAGGAAAGAAATGGAAGAAAAGAAAGACACAAAACCATCGAGGAAGAAAATGTCGTACCGATATTCCAGTAGGAATTTGAATAACGTGGACGTTGTGATTGAGAGTGGCTCGAAAGAAACAATGTACAGGCACGACGCTTGGCTGAGAAAATTCTCCTATACCAAAGCACTAGATAGCGTTCTGGTCACTTACGTGACCAACAAGACACCACACGTGACTGTTGCTTTGATGCAGGAACTGATCCGGCGTCAGGGCATCCACCAAGCTTTGGCCGGAAGGACTGACAAATCCCTCGTGACGATTTTAAAGTTCTTGATCAAATGGATCGGCTCAATTAGATTCGGGCGAGTTTTGATGTTTGTTGCAAACATCTTTATGGGTACGATTTTGAAATGACAATTTTGTTTTTTCATATAAACTAAATTATTTGTTAACGTATTTTTTTAATATAAATTTACAAACAAATCAGAAAACAAGTGTAAAAATGTGTGTTTTTTTTTAGATATCTATGAAGATGAGGTGGACAACCGAGGCAAGGAGGTGCGAACGATGTTTGGATTGCTCGCGAAGAAACTCGACGAGGAGCAACAGTTATCTTTAAACCTGACTGAATTGCAGGGCGCGCTGCAGATGATATTATCGAGTGCCGAATCGACGTCTGTTGTAGCTCTCAAGAATCTGCCTGCTCTTGAGCCGTCTGAAAATGCGAGTAAAAACATCGTCTTCAAGATCAATTGAACAATCGTGTTTGTTCTTGTACATAAGTGCTTTTTGTATACATAATAATTGTTGTACATTAAATAATAATCATTTTTTACATTACTTTTTTTCTTCTAATTTTTTCTTCAATTGTGCAATTGGTGTACATTTTTTTACTTCAAAGGTTGCAGTTCCAACTTCTATTTTTCTTTTACTTTATGATCAATATTTTTTTCAAAGATTGGGTATTGTTAGATCTTATCTATGAATATCAGTTTCTACCTGTTGGGACAATCATAAATCCCTTTTTTTCTTCTCTATCGGATCTTTAATCAGAAATCAGTGAGATCTTTAATCTTCTGCGAAATGCGGAAGTCAGATCCGAGCCCTATCTGTCTTTCTATCTAACATACTTAGTTTTGCAAAACGTAATGTAACTAAACTGCATTTCATCTGTTGTTTTTATTGTTTTTGTATAAAGTTTTAATTATTCCTCTTTGATTTTAATATAATTTCAGCAACAAAAAGTATGAATAATTTTTTATAGGCAAATGAACAAATTAAACCATTTTAGTAACAAACGTAAAAAGATTAAAGAAAATACTTAAGAAATATTATTTGTTTGTAAAAAAATAGAAAGTGATATACAGAAAATTAGTTTGGACGAAAAATTAAAAAACAAAAATAATTATCAATCTTCAATAATAATAAAAAACAATCTGATAAATCGGTTTAAAAACTAGTAAACTACACAAAGTTATGTTATGTTATGTTATGATATTATTTTAAAAAAAATTTTTTTATATATAATATTTTTTATCACAAAAGATATGATAAACAAACCTGGAGAAATAAAAACTAAAAAATTACACAAACGAACAAAAGTAAAATTTCTACTATAAATCTTTATTATTTTCAAGAATATTAATCTAAAAAAAAAAAGAACAATTGTTTGTATTCAAAATATATATAGTAAACAAAAACCAAATACTTGAGTAAATAAAAAATTATGCATTTTGAAGTTCGAGGTTTGAATTTCAAAAAAGAAAACAATTACCTTCGAACAAACCCACCAAGTAAACAAACAAAAAGATTGCAAAAAATTCTTTTTGCAGTCTGGATTTTTACCAAGTTGAAGATATTTTGTCGAAACACATGTAAACAAACGAATCTTAAACGTAAACAAACCAAGAACCTAAAGTAAATAAAAAAAAAGAAATGTCATTTGAATTCATCAAAATTCGCACGCAGCCTCTCGATCATGAAAATCTCAAGATTTGCCAAGTATCTTCTTCTCCCCTCAACTTGTCTGTGTGACAAAGATGCGTTTGCGTTCCGGTCATGTGTACTGGATTTAAGGTCACCGCCCTCTGGCGCGCGGTCGCTCAGCGCTCAGCGCTCACCGTCAGTTGCGCGACAGAATTTGCCGGGTGCACACTCACTTCTCGCGTTTCTCATTAGGCTCGTTTTAATCGAACGAGGAAAAAAAATAACAACCCAATCGCTCGGATGCTCGCAAGGTGAATATCGCAGAGGATCAATTTCGCCGCGAGTTCAGCGGATGACAGTGTTGTTGGATTCAGTGAAGTTTTTGTTTTATCTCACGGCCAATACCTAGGGAGGCTGCACCCGAGGTTCCAATTTCATCTTCAAAGGTAAACATTCGCTGCGCCAAAAAATCGCGACGATGGTTTTTGCAAACTTTTGCATGTTTATACTTTTTCAAACAGTTTTCTCTCTGTTTTTTTTTTTTCAAAACAAAAATTATTTTCGAGTTCTGTGAAAAATACAGGCTTGAACCTCTGAGCGTAACCCAATTTACATCCTCAGGGATTTCGCGGGAAATATCGATTGCGAAAAATTACAGGATTTTTTTCGATTGAAAGACAGGCCAAGGTCATGGGGGTGACCATGTCTCTTAATTTTTGTTTTCATTTTTATAACGCTTTTCCGTGTTTATATAGCAGCCCGCGAATGGACTGTGCGACGCGTTTCTTGTTTCTGCGATGTTGTATTGTTGTTTGAAAGTGAGACGCACTTATTGTTGAGGTTCGGATCGGGTTTCCTGCAGTTTCTGAGAAACAAGCTAAAAGGTCGTTTAATTTCGAGTTGCCGTTTGTGTTCAAATATACGTCCGAAATTTTGTCAACAAAGCTAAGAAAAATGAAACAAAATTTATAGTTCAATGTAAACAAATGAATGTCGTTCAAGGTAAATAAACGATTTTACCAAAATGTAAACAAACGGACAAAAACAAAAGGAAGCCAAACAATGAAAAATGAAATAAGCAACACGGGTAAATTGTAAACAGACGAATATTGTTAGATGTAAACAAACGAAATTGTTGACTGTAAACATTGTAAGTGAACAAATGTTAATAAATATGGAATATACAGTCAAAAACAAAATACTTCAGGTAAGAATGTTTGACTTTAAAATTATGTTTACATATTTCTATTTTTTTTTTTGTTTTGTTTTGCCGAAGCAGGCAAATGAATTGTCATAACACGAAGACAAGTCTATTCGGGCTCGACAGGGTGATAAAATGAATCGAACCGAGGGCAGCGGAAATTTGCATAAGTTGGCGACATAAAAAAATTCGAACTCTCAGCCAATCCTAGTGTATACCACTTGTTGCCTTTGTTATACCTGTTCACCTTTTTTTTTTCTTCACGAGGCGTTGATTTGTGTCTCTCTCGCGCACACCGCCACGGCCACCTACATTTGTTTGCTGACGACTCATCTTACATGCGTATGCACGTAACGGTCAGTCCTTATTAACTCCGCAGATCTTATTCATTCAAACGTCCTTACAACATTTTGAGGTAAACACTTATTTCTTTTCACTTTTGAAGTAGATTTTGTACTTTTTATTATTATTATTTTTTTTTTTTCATTTTTTATTGGATACGTTTTATTTTTTATTATTCATTTATTATGAGGGTGACCTTTACTAGAACACCTGTTTGTTTTAATAATAAAAATGTCTTATTATAGCTTATTTTTTAAGTTCTTTCCCATCACTCTTTAATTATTTTTTATTGTACATTTTTTGTTCATTATTTGTAATTTATTTTTGATTGTTTATTTCTTTTGAGATTGACCTTTTCAAGGACACCTGTTTACTTTGGTGATTACAAGTTGAAGTTGTCCTTTTTTGTTATTTATTTACTAGGTTAATTGAAGGCACTTGTTTATGATGTTTCTCTGTTATTGTAGGTTTGAATATGCATTGCGGGGGCGACGGATTTGAATTCATTTATTAAGAAAGACTCAGCGGAGCTTTGTGAAAGTAGACGCATGACAAAGTGGCTAATAAAAGTCAATTTAAACGCTCAAGACACCGCGCAGTTTGCGATTAAGAAACGTTGTCTGCACAAGACGTTGCTCCGTACCGACGTGTTTACCGCGATTCGCAGCTTGCACGACAACCGACCGAATGGAAGCAATTGGCCACGCTCAAAGAAGATGCTCACATCGAGTGTCCGTTCAATTGCATAATTGTAAAGAGTCAATGAGATGTATAAACCTTGAAATTAGCTTATTAGTATTACAAAATGTTACAGATTCTAATGAAAATTAAAACATTATGTTCATCAGATAAATAGGGATGCCAAAGATGCTATTTATTTTTCAATTCAAATATTTTTTGTAAGCAATTTTACGACCGTTAGATGTTCGGATCGAGGTTGAAATCTTCAACGACTAAATCACGTTTTTGTTTGACTATTTTTTACACCCTCAAAGATTTCTCGAATGAAATTTATTACACAAGTAAACAGGGGAAACGCTTTTTCATCTCGTAAACTTTCTTCAAACAGAAATTACTAATTGTAAAAGAGGGAATGTTTTTCTTTCGTCAAAAGTTGTAAACACTTTTTCATAAGATGAATTTCGGGCTGATTTCAAGGTGGCTTAATGATTTCAGTGGCGCTCTTTCAATGAAGGCAACTATTTTTTCTGTAGAGACTTTCTGGCGATATATTATCTCGCTCTGAGGGAGGGAACGTTGTTGAATGCACTTTTGTCAACCGTGGAACGTGTCTTCAAAAGAGGATTCGCGTCGTGGACCGGACGTCGGCACAATTTTTCTCACAGTTTTTTCATCGTGCTCAAAATGGTGAGACAACGATAGAACCAAGTCTGAAAGTTACAAAACGGAAAAACACCCAAGTTCGAGCTTTATATTTTAGCTGGATTTAAGAATACGAGATGTCGATTAATATAGAAGTACAACTTTGGTTGTTCGATTCGGTTGGTTTTCGGTATCCCGAAACTATCAATGACTCAGACGGAAACTGAAAAATGTGAAACTAACGGTGCCTTGACGGATCATTAACTCGGACGCTGGTATCTATGGGAAAGAAGGGAAAGAGAAGGGAAAAAAACAAGATTCTATTAGGTGGTCGGCATGAAGAAATAGATCTTCCAAGAAGTTATGAGGAATGCAGTGATGAAACGGGAGGAATTCCCAGACGCGCTTTGACACGTGCAGACATAGCACTTGTACAATTATCCAGCTGGATTCAGAGCCAGAGATTATACTTCATTCTTAAAATCGATGCTAATTTAAATACATTCAAATTTAACCCATTAACGATGGCTATATAATGCAGTGCGTGGAAAATAGCAAAAATGCATGATTTTATTTAATAGTTCTTGCTCAGTTAGTCTGACACAAATATAATATTTAATGTGTTCGAAAAGAAATTGATGAAAAATTGAAGACGTTGAACTGGTTTGAATTTTCGAAATAAAAAAAAAAGATTTTAAAAGATAAATCAAATGAAATTAAAAAAAAAATTAGATTTGAATAATGTAAATTGATACAAACCAAATATTTGAATAGTCTAGCATTTTCACTCGAGTGAAAACTTCCAAATTTGTGGTAGAATCAGATTATTTTGAGCAAACTCTTGTTTTCGTTAGTCAAAATTAGGGTCAACGAATTCTGATGAACTTACGTACACAGCTAATCCGATCGTGTAACTTTACAATATTAATCGCAGCTAGTTCAATTTGCATTACAAAGTGGTCTACAACTCAAATTACAATTATGCTCATTCCTCAATTATAACTAATTTCTTCTACGAATGCATTCGAACTCGCAAAAATAAAATGTACTTCAATTCAAAAATCATCCTCTACATTGTACATTATTATCTTTGTTCCAAGTCAATTTCCTCTTACACAAGGACGTTTTATTTCTTATATCGCGTATATTTATTCTTTTCGTTCGTTATAATTGATTTTTTGATTAAGTTCAAAGTGGATAAAAACATGAAATAAATTTGAACGAAACATGTTTCTGATTGAGAGGAAACTGAAAAGACTGGACTAGGACGTACGTTGTTCGCTGACAATTGTTGTATCGCAACGTCCATTGAACTTGTCGAAGAGCATAATGAAACATTTCGATTTTCATTTCCTTTTGTGCCTTCATCGTCGAATGGGAAACAATTATATAGGAAGGCACGTCAGAAAATTGACGTTTAACCGATAATGTAAGAGGATATTTATGAACCTCCATTGGACACATCACGATGGACTTGCACAGTGAAAGATATGCCAGGGTAACGAGCCACCTCGAAGGAATAGAAAGCCATTTCGTGCGCACTCGGCTGCACCATTTTTCGCATACGATTTTTATCACGGAAGGAAGTAGGATTCAACCTGAAATAAAATCGGAGCAGTTAAAATACGTCCAAGGGAAACATTGGCCTTGCCAGCGAGGGGAAACAAAGTGAAGAAGAGGTTCTCTGCGTGCCCATGCATTGACCAGGCTTATGCACCAGTTTTACGAACTCTCACTGTCAAGCTCAATAACCTTGTTAGACTTCTCGCGGTCTAACTTGGTAAATTTGATCGTCGGAAAGATCGCCTTGCAATAACATAATGACTTGGTATGAAACAATCGGTTGTAAAAAAAATGATAGATTACAGAAAAGAAAAGAAGAAGACAATTTGAAGTCGCGTGATTATATATATTCCCATTTATGTGATGTTATGATTCAATATTCGATTACGTCAACAATACAACTCAAGGAAAAAGGTTTTAAAAATTGAAACAATTTTCAAAGCTGTAATTGTAACTTTTGTTCAAGTTGAAAGATATTTTTAACTTGATAATGAATAAATGTCTTTTTTTCAATGTTGAAGATTTTTAGTTTTAATTGATTATTCAAATTTGTATTTTGAAACATTTTTGTTTTGCCGAATAATTGTTTGGCACTTGATTGCTTCACGTTTGATTTTGCAAGTGTATTTGAAATGCGTTAGAAAAATTGATTTTCACGTCGCTGCTGTTCATATGTGTTTTGTAACAAATGTTACGATTTTATTCTATTAGTTATAGATTTGTCACTAATAAACGAAATTGCAAAATCACGATTTACATCAAAAGTTGTGTAACTTTTATTTTGCATTTCGATAAATTGTTGATAATTAATTGATTCGAAAAAGTATTGAACAATAGAACGTACTTTCACTTACGAAGAACTGTTTACAATTATTTATTTTTACCAGGAAAAAAAAAACATTAAAGTTATGTTGAACTGAGAGAAAGTGTATATGCATTGCTTTCAATTTGATAAATTTCTTGAATTTCAATTAATTGTAGAAATTCATTATGGTGCGTTTAGTATATATACCGATGTGGCAAAAATGCATACAATCGTGAGATAGCTATCAAATTATAATTTCAAGTTCAATGTGTAAACTAAAGTCGGTCAATGCAATGATACATATTTGCAATATCAAATCGTCGCGTGCTCAATTTGAGAGTAAAACAGTGTTGTGATAGCAATTTATTGAATTACATTGACATTAATTTTAAAACTAATTTTCTTCTTTAAATCAAATGATAAAATATTGAATGAAATCTAATTCAGTATTGAAAGGTTAAAAACAGTAGATTTTGTATTGCAATTTTTTAAAATGACAATTGAAATAAATTATATGATCTTGGTCTGTTTTATAGTTGAAACATTATTTATGTTCGTAAGTTCATCGATTTCTTTTGTTTAATCATTGGATCGCAAGGCAAAATAACGTAACATCGTTCAAATAATTATTATGATAATTTGTTGATCAGATGATACATTGAATTGATTGAACTGATATAAAGATAAATGTTAAATTTGAAAATTAGAAAAACACGTATCGAGAACCTAGTTTAGAAGCAAGCATAAGAAAATTGCTAAACATCAAAGTCTCTATTGCATACGTAATGTTGCTGTTATCGTTAAATGACAGATTAAATAAATGATGAACAAGGGTCGGTTGAATCAAAACGAGACACCTGTGTTACTTGATCTGGTTCTTTTTCTAGTTCTTGTTTATATAACAAAATCGATCATATTTTTTTAATTTATATACAAGTAATTTTGCTTTTTTTTCATTTTCTGCATGCTGCCCTTTTCTGCATTATATTTTCGCCTTTTTTTGCTGTACCGGAACGGTTATGTTTTAATGAAATTTTTAAATGAAAAACAAAAATGATAATTTTTTTTTCAAAATTTGTTTGAAGTTGTTTAAATTTTGCTTGCATTTTGTGTGTGGTGTGAAATGATGTGGGATATCGTAGTATAGTACTGTGTTGTAATATATGGTGTGGTGTGAAATGGTGTGGGATGGTGTATTGTGATGTAATGTAGTGTAATGCCGGTGGTGTGGTGTTGGGTGGTGTAGAGCTGTTTGGTGAGGTGTAGAATGTTGTGAGGTTGTATACAGTACGTATGATTGCAACTCAACTTTGATTGAAAATATAAAACAGATTTGATTTTTTCCGCATTCACTGGAGTGGAATTTGATACGACTAAATAGAAATCAATTATCTATTATAAATAGTTTCTGATAACGACGAACGTATAAAATATGTCCATATTTGACAAAAAATGATTTCTGTCATTTAAATAAAAAATTTTGTCATTTAAGCAGTAAAATCCAGGATAAAAAAGAATTGACCATTTAGTCAATATGAAATTAAAAAGTATAATACACTTTGTCGCACCAACATATTAGCAGAATATTAGCAAAAAATGCATGTTTAATTAACAGGAATTCCTGTTACTAATATAAGAAATTGTTCTCGGTGAGTGTTTTGATATAATATTTTTTCATTCGAAAAATTGAAACAGTATCTTAATTTAAACATTTTAACTGAATGAACGCTTACGAAGGATCTAAGTGTTTCATAATAAGACACTATTAAATTTACATTTTCCGTGTGCAACGTGTAATTTTACATGCTTAAATTCTATCTTATTATAATGAATAATATAAATTTAAAAAAATTATGAAGTAAGTTCACTTCACTTAACTTTACGGAACTCCACTGCATGGAAGTACATGAGGACATGGATATGTCATAAGACACATGTCTTTCATGAAACGCTTAAAGGTATCTATTGTTTAAAATTTTAACGCTTGATCGTTACGCACATAAATCTTTAATAAAATTGTTCCAATAGGCAAATCCATGCCTTGGAAGTGACAAATTTTTAAGGTCAGAATTTTAATTTAATTTTAAGGTTTAGAATTTAGTTTAGTTTCAAATTATTGAATTTTTTTAATGTTTCCAATTTTTGAGTAGAAAAATTCTTTTGCATAACAAGCGGGCTGCGCCCGATGCGTGCTACGCGCGCCAACCTCCTTCCTTTTTTTTATATAAATCCTCTTCTTTGCTTTTTGTTTTCTGTTGCGTACGGAGTTGCAAGCTGTAACCTCGACAGTGTTATCACAATTGCCGGAAAGAAGTAACTTGACGAATAGTATTCAGCGACGCGCCTGAAAAATTTACCAATTAACCCGACAAGTATTGACGACCTAGCTGAGGTGCCACAGCAATTTCAGCACACTTTAGGGGGCGAAAAATTTCTAATTTACGACTCTCGCGATGACCACACAGTTCCGGAAGATTTCGGAGGAGTTCTTATTTTGGCGACCAAGGAAAAACCTCTATGCGTTCTTGGTGGAACTTCATTGGATCTTGGTCGTAAAATAAAGCGAAGCGAAAATAAGGCTCGCGTAAAAGCGGAAGAATGGATCGCAAACATAGTCAAAGAGTATGAAGAAAAGGAAGAGGATGAAGAAATCCTGGAATATTTGAGAGCCATCGGTTATAACATTCAGTTCTAAATCGGAAGTACTGAATAAAGTTCGATACAATCAATTGTACTTGTTGTTTTATTTGAGGAAAAAATATTTTGTGGGAAAAAATTAGTAGAAAAAAATATTAGTGGAAAAAAATATTAGCGGAAAAAAATGAGTGGAAATAATGGAATGGAAAAAATGTCCCCCTCTCAAAGAGAGTGAAAGAGAGAGATTCTAAATTTTTGTACACCGCTGTTCCCGTCATAGTAAAAATAGTACAAATTTGCATATTTTGTATATATGTACAGTATATACACAGCAAAAATGCAGCATATATGCTATAAATTCTGTGCATATATAATTCATAGAAAAATGTCTCATGACATGCCAGGAACACTGGCGAAACTGTTTTTTAATATAGGTAGATTAGATAATTTATTTCTTGAGAAAAAATTAATTCAGAACCAGACGTCAAAAATAAATTTGATGTTATAGTCGTGGTCATCAAATAGTTTTGTACCATGTATTAATTTTTTGAAACAATCTTATAAATAGCGCACTTATCTTCACTTTAAATAAACATATCTCGATTTTGGTACGTCAGATTGAAATTAAAATCAATATACACTCAAAGAAAAAGTCTTACGCACAAGCAGTTTTCGCTTGAAAGAATACCAAGATGTATTAGGATAGATTTAATTCCATGCAGAATTTAAATTCATTAAAATTTAAAATTAAATTCATTTAACATCGAGTTTATGCATAATTTGAAAGAAGATTATTATCCTATAAATTCAAGCTGTTTAGTAAGCTTGGACCAAGCTCGTGGAGAACTCTAAACACAAGCGTGAATGTTTGAATCGAGTATAAAGTAATGTTGACTTGGTATCACATGTGCTAGAAAAAAATGCGTGGGTTCTACTCCTCAAAATATTATTAATGCATTAATACTTAATTAGTAATTATTATAAATATTATTATTCCTGTTGCTCATAAACAACTTGTGATATTTTTGTGATCTAATATTATCAATTGAATAAAAAATATTAAATCAGTTCATACTTTTTGTTGATGTTTAAACAATTTTTAATCTTTTTAACTCTTTATAAAACTCTAAATTTTTCTTTCATGTTCCAACGCGCAAAAAAAAAGAAAAGAAATCATAAATGATCCACTACACCCAAACTCACGGTGACCTAAAATTAAGCACTTTTAGGTTCCATTCACACTCATATTGAGCTGTTTATAAGTTCATATCTTTTATTAAATCAAATAATTTTCGATTGATTTTAGAAATTACCGTTCAAGCATATCGTGATCTTGAGTGTAACTTGAATTGTTTTAGTGTATATGAGAAATGCATAATTTTTAATATGAATACGAATTTCGAATCAATTCTTATAAAATTCGATTTTTAAGAAAACTACCTTAAATTCTGCATTAATACTTGAATATTAATGAAATTAATGAAATATAAACACAAAAGAGAGTGGCAGTAAACGCTGTAAAACTCGTAGTAGCGTGATCGTCCCTTTACGAGCCACTTACAACTGCCCGGCTAGCTCAGTCGGTAGAGCATGAGACTCTTAATCTCAGGGTCGTGGGTTCGAGCCCCACGTTGGGCGCATCTTTTTTTTCCTTCGTTTAGTGATTTTCACATTGCTAAGCTGTCAGAATCTTACTATATTTTTCTTCGCCAAGAGCTCAATCGGCATTGAATATGAAATCGTCTAATCAACATCGAATTCCTCTTGAACTCTCGCTCTCATGTTCCCATCGACAATTTCCTTGTTTTGCTCAGAGATCCCTTCACCGCGTAATTAAGCATTTTTATAATATAATAAAGCGCAGTTAAGGTGTTTGTTTACAATTGCGCAACGTTATTACGAAAACAATCAGGCGGTTGTGCCGATGTGAAAAAGATGCGCACCGGCCGGGAATGTACACGGATTTGTCGGATACGCTGATGATGCTCTTTGGGTTTGCGATATCGCTTTCCTTGCCAGTGTGAGAAAGCGAAAAGCACTTCAATTACAACGGTCGCTCGTACTTCAACCGTAAAACGTTACTTTTAGGTGCACTTTGTTCTCCCCTGTTTTTACTTTGATCTGATGTTCTTCAATCCTAAATTCCTAAATTGCTCATAGCTCACTCTAACGTAATTCCAAAAATAAGAAAAATAATTATATCATATATTTTTTAATGTTGAATAAATTCATAACTTTATTTTAACCTCATTATTCTATCATTTATGATATTTATATTTTCAATAGTAAACAAACTGTCAAAAATGAAGTTCCACAATTGCTAATTTCAGTTTAATAATAACGTAATCAGAATATTTAAATAAATAAAGCACGGGCTGCACCTTTAAAAACAGCTACAGAACAAAAATATATAAATATTTGATGAATTAATTGTAATTTTTCCAAATGTTTTTTTCCAAATCAGTTGTTTTTCACTAATTTGAATTTTGTTTAATATTTTATCTAGTATCAGAAACGTTTTTGCGGCTATTAATTAATTTTTACGTTTGCCAAATTGTCCATATCGAAGATGCAGTTTTACAATAAATTTTGACATATAACATGTTCTAATTCAATATTTTATCCTCCAGAGACTGAAATATTTTCATACACTTCTAGCAAACTCTTTTGCATTCTGTAATGTTGAGACTGATTTATCCGTTTCTCATATTTTCTATCGTTTAAGTTTTAAAATATCTACCAAATTATCAAAAGTTGTAGTTTTGTAAAGATGTAGTTTTGTAAATAAATTATTGTGATTCAACTTGATCGAAGTTTCTGTACAATATACAGAATGATAAGTTTAAAAGTTTAAAATAGTTTCTTAAGTATAAATTAACTAATTATAATTAAAATATATTGAATTCAATTATTCATATAATTAGCTGTTAATTTCGAATATTTAAAATGTAAATTTTTTGTTATGATAGCAAAATTAACGCAAACAAAAGCTCGATAAATTTGTCTGGGCTGTAGTATTTATATACGCAAAAGTTAGCAGTGGTCGAAGTCGACCCGACCCCGAAGATCAATTCTACCCCTGCGCGGGAATCCTCTTTTCTCGAACCCCATAGATATATGGCGGAGACACGTAATACACGAGGGCAATGGCTTCGCGTTCAAGTGCATGGCACACCACAGTCGTTATGGAAACGTAGTGCACCACACAAAAGTTGTCACTTTTTACCCCGCTTGTAATAATATCTGATTGATAAGTTCAAAGAACTCTTACTCGTTGACATGAACAAACGCACTTTCGTCGCTACAGCGAAATCACGTCAACAACAATGAAAAAAATATTATAAAATCGTGGCACGTTACACAATCTTTTTTCAGTTGATATCATTTATGATAGATGTTGTTTGAACTCAAAGTACATGTTATTTTCACGCTATGTGTGAAGATTCGAAATTTGATTATTTAGATTGCATTTTTAGTTGAGAATTCTACAAAATTTGCTTTGTAAATTTGAAATATTGCTTTTCTATTTATATCGTGTTAACCAAATGAGTCAATATAGATTGTACAATTACAAAATTTTCCATAAGCAATATTAAGATTGTCCGACAGCAATCAGCAATCGTTTTGATATGTATGCAAAATTATTCTAAATTATGGAATTTGATGAGACTTGTACAATTAATGGAAATGAAAATATGTTTTAAATGCACCTTTTGATGAAGATACAAAGTCTCGAAGATATAAAAGGAGATATTGTCAATGATTATCGTTTCTGCATCACAGAAAAAAACTATATCGACTTCTTAAACCAGTGAAGGTTTTTTTAAAATTAATTAAATAACCAGTAAAGTTGTTTGATTGGAATTTATAGAGAACAGTTTATTTTCTCTAAAGAAAACCTGCAACATTTTTTGAATTGCATTTAAAACTCTTATCTTATGTATATCATGATACATAATATCTATTTAGAAAAAAGTCATAATTCCATTCAGATAAAAGTTTAATATTATTTATTATTGATGGAATACATATGTATAAACTTTTTTTCCCCGATAAAAGTAAAATGGCATCAGCAAATAATGTTTGACACTCAATTTCTGAAATCAATTTTCTTCACAATTCATATTTTCTAAAATCAATTTTCGTCGGATGGAAAATGAAATCTGTATACACCATTTTTGCATTTAAAAAACGTGATAAAAAATGTCTTGCAAATCTCTAACTTTCACATCTGAAATTAAAACAATGATAAAATGATTCATTCATTGAGGATAAGTTATGTGATGTCTGTGTGAGCCGGACAGAGAATAGATAGTAAGATCAATTGTAAGAAAAACGTAGTTGCATTATGATCTCAGAAAGTTTGCCGCTTGGCTACTCTGCTAAGTGCACGCCGACTTTCTTATTAATCCAGTCAGAATTCTCCGCGTGCTCTCGGCGCGTTACTTTCCACATGGATTTGTAGTTATCGATTGTATGTAGTTCCCGTATGTATAATATTATCGAGGAAAAAAATCGGGTTCCATTATTGTAACTGAAACTATAGTAAAAGTTCTTTTGTGTTAAACTAATTAAAACAACCAAGTACTTGGGTTAAAACACCCATTTTTTTTATTAAATTGTATACAAATATCGGTATTGGTAGTCAAAATAATGTTCTGTAAATCTGGTATACTATCAATGTACCTGACAAGTCCTTTCATGATTTTATGAAATTGATCATAGTTTCAATTCATTCATTTTGTAATATTTTTTCATTCAATATAATTGTGAACCTAATAAATTAATTTTTTGTTTTAATTTTATAAAGCAAATACAATTTTCATAAATTTAATTAATGAAGTAAAATTTGCTGATCAGGTACTACCGATGTACCCGATGATTTTTTTTTTAAATTATTGTCATTAAACAAATTGGGTACTAAGTATGATGAATATATTTTGTAATACTTTTTTAAGAAAATATAAATAGTGTTTTTAATCAAGTACTACCAATGCACTTGATGAAAAAACTTTGAACATTTCCCACGAGATAATTGATAATTAAAAAGAATAGGGTTTAAACAATTTTTATGTAATTAGAAACTGAAATTTTCCCGTGCATTCAAAGGGCAGACCACGAGTTTTATCCCAGCGTGGTGTAAATGCCGCTCCCTTGCACATGCACTGGCTGCTAGTGTCCATTCAAGATGTGCCTCAACAAGAGAGTTTGCCATGGCACACTTCGCTGCACCATTGCCCTGCATCGTGAACATGCACTTTGCGCTGGCAGGCTCGGCTGCTTTCTTCACGATCAGCGGCCGTACTTTTCGGGCATCAAAACAAGTCGTGGTTACAAATTAAAGCCCAAGTTTGATTTCGTAGTGCTAATAGAAACATAGTTATGGTTAATGGAATGTTAAAAAAGTCATCCTGACTTGGACGTAAAAGGTCAACTGACTGGAATTTTCATGCAATTACACATTCAACGCAGCGAAATGTCTCGCGAGAATATAGGCGGAATTTGTATCCCATGTGGATCGATGTTTTTTTTGTTCAAATTTGTTCAAACACAAATGTTTCTCAACTGTGAAAAAAATGTTAAATGTTGGTACTTTTAGTTTTTACTATTTGTTTTTTTTTTTTATTTAATTCCAATTCGTTTCTGGAAAACATTTAAATAACTGCTCTGCCCTTTTTTTCGCCCTTCTGCGAATGACAAATAATTGAGATCATCTGTACTACAGCCTTCGGACGTAATTTTATGACGGCCTTCATTTATCAAGCTCCGGTGTACACTTTTAAAAAAATTATTGTACCAGCCAGTAATTTCGGACCCAGAACAGTATTTTTATTCCAATTTTTTCATCCGTCGTTCCAGCACGAATCGTTTTGACTTTTTAAATTCTTTATAATATGCAGCTCCTTTTTTCAACTCGTTCGCCTTTTGAAGTTGATATTTTATTTTGACAATAAAATTGAAATCTCTAAAGCGGATCGGTTCCGAATTACTCTTCGTATACATAAATGAAAATATCTATTTTTCCTCCACAAAATAAATTCGATCAATTCTGACTATTCCCAGTTGAATAAAAAAGAAACTGTGATTTGATTGCATGCAAATAAAATTTTTCGTTTTATTCTTTTATAAATAATATTCACGATTTTTTGATTAGTTGAAAACTAACATGCCATCATTGGTTGCTATCAAAATATTTAATCAAAGGCTTGTGCTTATTTGAACAAATAATTCATTAGTTAATCAATGATTTTGATTTCGCATCAATCTTAAGCATAATTTTGTTTGTCTCTGCTGACTATAGTTTAGATATTACTTATTTAATAAGAACAACACGTTGGTGACAAATTGATCGATAATGAAGCTACTTGTTATAAATGCTATCAACGCAACCAGTGACTGTATCGATTTTTATTCATCATGAAAAACATTACACATTAAATACTAACACGAATCTCACAACAGCGTATGACTTGCAATGAGAAAAATAAATATTTTGAAAAATCAATTACATTGTGTATAAAAAAAAAATTTGAAATAAACAAACGGAATAAAATCTAAAAAATTCAAAAACATTATCAAGCGATTTATTATTTAAGTTGTTAATTGTTTACTTAGATTTTAACGTAGAACAAATCTGACCAAATTGAGATGCTTTCCATTGGAAAGGAAATCACACGAGCGCAGAAACGATGATAAGTGGCAGCTAAATTATTGTGCAGATTACAATCTGCAGTTAAATGAAGACGAAAATTCATTAACTTCGAAGCAATTACAACGCGAGTTCAGAGAAACACGTCGTGCTGACGCACGAAATGGCAAAATGATCAGTGCAGTGCAGTTTTGTCTGATCGTATTGTGGCGAACGAAAAAAAGTGTTCTAAGCGTGAAATTTGAACGGCTTTCTCGATGTCCCGATATTATTCTTCCTCGCAGCGGTTTCTCACGCAAAAAAGAACCCCTTTAAGAAGGATGATCGGTTTAGAAAGTATCAGCCTGTGGTTAAATTCAACACTCCCGCCCAGGGAGTTGAAAAAAAATCATTATATTTTTATTAAATTAAAAAATCACCAGATTAGTTTGCAAATTTATAATAGTACCACTCAGATGGCTAAAATTCCCAAAGAAGAATGAAAAACAACGAGAAAATGTTTGAAAATTAAACAATTTTTCAAAAAGCGGCATGAAAAACTGATGGCTCGAGGGATAAACGGACGAATTCAGTCCTGTTTGAGCAAAGAGGGAAAGAGTTCGATTCCTAACTCAAGTAATTTTTTTTTCTTCAGAAAGTTAAGAATAATAAATATCTGACTTTTACAAAATATCGAATATAATTTTACCGAAAGTAAGTAATGAAATTATTCTTTCGGATGAAAGAAAGATTTAATTGTTTAAAAAAAATTAGCAACTCATTTGAATGAAGGAGCTGTAACGAATGAGAAATTCGTCGCTTTCAGATGTACGTGCAGAAGTTATGGCTTGAAAGACGAAGGTGTGGCTCGCTCAGTTACAGGATTCGCTGCTTAGTTATTACGGTCGCGGTGGAAAACAGATTAAGAAAACAATACGGCATTACGAGACATTTTTATGCCGGCAAAAACTTAACGGTCTGCCGACAGTTTCGAAAGGACTTAATACGCTTAATTTGTTGGCTTATTTGTGCGATGCGGTATGTCGATAAGTTTTTGCATTTGCATGTGCATTTTAGGCGGGACACCTGTGCGAACATCGAGAGATTTTTGTGACGTTCCGCTGATGGGAAATTTTATAAACTGCTTTCCCAGGCATGAATTGAACGATTTTTTTCTTTCAACTGCGTTTGCGGGTTGTACCTTATTAAATTGTTGATTGTTTTCCAACGGATGAAAATTGAAAAATCGGTTTGACAGCACTGCAATCGGACGGATATCTTTTTGCAAAATTTACCTCTGTCATCAATTCCCACCTTTTCGTTGAAATTGTACTCATTAATTAAACATGTTGATGAGTTTTCAATCGATCTTTCATTTGGAACCTTGATGTAACCAAGGATCCTTGTAAGTTACATAAAAGAATATATTAACACTTGTTTCTTAAAAAAATCTAATATTTTTATTACAAATTATAAAAGGTATGCCTTATATAATTTATTATTTTGTTCATGTTTCTGGAAAAAGACATGGACAAGAAATTATATTGAAAAAATGAATAAAGAGAAATCATTTCGTGTAAAATTAAATTAAATTAAATTAATCAATTCAACCAGTTGTAATTCCATGAACGTTCACTCTTACATCTGGTATGAATTTTTGCATCAATAAAAAGAGAAATGAGCACGCAATAGTCTCCAGAAATACTTGATGTTTCTGGAAAATTGAATTTGTAATGACGTAACAGTTGAAAAAAGATTTTACATAATTTTCATTGCACAGATCGCTTGACCAAACGAATCATGACTCATGAAATTAAAAATCAAGTGGGGCTGCCAGGATGAACGTCAAGGACGCGTGAAACTCTTTTGCCTTGAAATTCGCGATTATTTTCCGTTTCGCTGTCCTGTCGCTTTTTATCCGATCTCAGTTTTTGCGGGCCTCTGCAGCAGAGTAATCGGAGTAGACTTGCACGCATCTGCATCCTTCGACCACATTCCTACATCTCGTGCTTTGTATAAAGGTTTTTTTTCATTCCCTTCTTTTTATCAACAAACACCTGTCCCCGTGCATACCAAACTACTAATTACGTATTATTTTTAAAGTTCATTTTTATGGTTAAATCATTTTTAAAAAATCTGCATTTTTGTATTACCTTGATCATTTTTGTCTTTATTTTAATTAAACATTTTTTATCAAAACTCCGACATTATTACTTTATTATATGATAATGAAATTTCTAAAATAAAAATTTTAACATCGTAAGACAATGTTTAAATAATGAACATTTTTTTGACAAACGTAATAACGATTCAATGGCTTAAGGGATAAAACAGGATAACTTCAAACTGTCCTGAGTAAATGTGCTTCAGTTCAAGTCTTGTCGCGGATTTTTATTCTATTAAATATTTTAAAGTATTTGATAGTTTTATGAAAAATATATAATAAAATTCAAATAAAAGTCAGAGTGAAATTATTTTCTGATACAAAAAAAAAAAAAAAAAAACTTTAAAATTAATTGTGTTACTAAATTATTTTAAAAATTATCTCTAGTTTTGTTATAATCTTGTATATTTTTTGTTTCTTTTTGATAGTTATTTTCCAGGCTAATATTTTTTTATATGTTTAATTCCTGATTATTTCGAGTGTTACAGTTCGATAAAAAGAAATTGGGCGGAGAGGGACGTTTGATCGCGATCTTGTTTATTAATCATGGGTCTTTGAAAGCTACTCCAGCGTTATACGCCGCTTTATCTGCAATGACACGAGGATCGGCTTTCAAGCCGTCTTGAATAATCAGGAAGCTATTACAAAGTTGATCCGTAAGCTCTGAACTCCAAATCTTATATACATTTTCGACTACTAATTTTGAATTTTGAAATTCAGACACGACAAATTATTATCTAAACTTTTCAAAATAGCTTTTTATTTGTTTTCAAAAATAATATTTACAATTATTTCGTCCAGTGAAAATTAAATAAACAAATGATTAAATAAATAAAAGTCACTGGGAGTGTTTTTTTAATGGAAATTCGATTTCTATCTAAGAATCATTTAGAAGGAAATTGGCCAAGATTTTTTTAATTAAAGTTGCCTGTAATAATGATTTCAGATAGTCAGAGAGAAAAGTGAAGTAGCAACAGATGATTGACACGAGTATGCAATTATCGGACAAAACAAATAAAGAAACCGATTGCACATCTGAGATTGAGCAAAAGTGCTGTGCTGGTTGTATTTTTGAAAATCGTGTCCAACCAGGAGACTTAATTATATGCTTTGCTCATCTTGAACACAAGTCACTCGATGCTATCTCGCATATTAGCCTACTTTCCCCTAAATCAGGATAAGCGAGCCGAATGGGTCACTACTTTTACCGTTTACGTACGCATTAGAAAAGAAAAAAACGTGCGATCACTTTCGATCACGCGCGCAAATTCCTTTACCGTCATTTTAATAACAGTTCTTGGCTACATTTTCATTTCAATATCTTTTTCCACCCTAGTGAATTCATCTAAAGTGAAGTAATTATAGTGTTTGTCTTGTTAACAAGATTGCAAATTTACAGGTGTAAAAATACACAAGAAAAAATAAAAAGTATTGCCAATTTGATATCAAATTTTAAATTGACAGAATTTATTAATTAAACAATTAATTTATTGATAATCAAAGAATTATAATTAATTAATCAAACAACATTGTTTAAAAATGAATTGTGCAGACGCAAAAAATCAAGAATCATTTTTTGCAAAATGATATAAAATATATTGCCAATTATAGTTCGGATCATAATGGAGCTGCCAATTAAAAGATTTATGATCACGAGTCAACGGTAGAGTAGATAATTGAAAACGTATGCGATTCGTCCCGGTCGGCACTGACCTACTGCGACTGTCTGTGATTAGAGTCACGTAACGCTACGCCTGGTTGATGTACTTCCGGTTTGGTCGCCAGGTAAATATCAATCGAGATAACGCACCGAAATGATTAGGCCAGTCAAGTTGCACACACTTACCTCGAGTGCACCTTTTACGAACGACAACTGACGGTAGACCTAATTTAAGATTTTTTTTTTTTATTTACTTAATTCCTATCTATTCGATTTATAATTGCAATTCAGATTTTGCTGCGCATTATATAACAATTTGCATAACACGTTTGATTTCTTGTATTAGATATTGTCACTGATATCTTTAGTATATTTATCTCCCTCTAATACTAATTTGAAATGTTGGAGTAAAAAAATTCGATTTCTTTACAAAATTGAAATATTGAAGTTTCATTAAAAAATTTTTAAACTTGAATGAAAAATATAAAATCACAATTTAATTTTGAAGAATTTTATTCAAATATTTTAGATTTTAATAAACAAACATACTTTTACGTGTAATTTTGTTAATTTAAAAAAAAAAAATCTTTGTATAATGTCATTTTTAGATTAAAAGTTAAGTGATTATTGATAATGTTAATACAAAATTTAAATGACAGATTTTGATAAATAAACAATGAAAAAATGGTTAAAGTTGAATTTTTTATATGAATAATTTTTAATTTTAATTTCATTATTTAATTATAGGTTGAACTCAACGTTTTTTTTCCTTGTATGAAGAGCAGATCAGATTTATTTAAGGAAAATATATTGTTCTTCGTTACGTGAAAGATTGCTCATTAACGCATGATTCAAGACCAATTATATAATTTGTTATTGTGCATTGTCGTGAGAAAGATCATGAAGGAACAGAAGATCTGAAATTTTAATGGTTTTTTCTTACAACGAAATATATTTCATATTTTATATAACATTACTGAAACATCTTTTTTTTTAAATTTTGTCTTCTGTCAAGGAATAATCAAAAATTCAAGAAGAAATGCATTTCTGAATTGAAAACAAACATTTTCATCTGGAAAAAATTGTTTTGTTTGAAGAAAACAAGTATCGAAAGTGCTGAATTGTCATTTTCAATTCCAACGATGAGACAAGCGACATGGAAAGTCCACAAAATTGCAGAGAAAACGTGGAGAAATTGTTATTAGGCACGTGTGTTGAAAATCGAGAGCCCAGCTTTCCGCCTGAGGCGTAAAGTAAACACAATAGTATTTATTATATTTATATTTTTATATATTCTTTAATTAATTTTATTAATTCTTTTTTTAATTTTTTTGGGGGTTTTTTATCAATTAGAAAAATTCTATTGAACAATTGATAATATGAACAATTTTTTTTATTAATTTGTTTAATAGAAATAGAAAAAGAAAGATTGAATAATAGCTATCCATTTTTGACGTTGAAAAGTGAAAAAAGTGATGACAAATAAAACAGTGGCTTTGAAATGTAGCTTTTTGTCACTTTTACACTGTTTCGCAAATGACATAACAACAAAACATTCAGTATTCTATTTTTTTTTCACTATCTATCGTATTGCAAATTTGGAAATGAAACAGGGTTTCGCAGTTAACAATTTGTTGTTTGGACCGAGGTTGCCGGACTCAATGTTCGTGAATATTCAAGCTGAGTGCGGTTATTCCCTAAATAGCATAATTTAATACCTAAGGATTTGAGATTGATCAAATTATGAATTGAATAATTGAAATTCAAACTTCTCAAGATGTATAATTATTGAAATTATTAATTGATCTGCATGATAAAATTACAGACTCAAAATGTAGCCAGATCAATTGATAATTTAAAATAATTTTTAATGTACAAAAATATTCTTGGATTGTAATATTGTTTTCAATCCAATAAGCATTACAAGATTCCCGGAATTTCTTTTCTAACAATGCAATCTACGAGTTTGTTACAGATAAACAATTGATAAATTTATAATTTATCAGATAATCACATGAGTTTGTGTTAAATCGATCAGAAAAATAATTCGGTTTTCGACTTCGAAAGAACAAATAAACAATCCAAAAAAAAATTCAACAAAATAACATAAATAAGCAAATAACAAATGTTTGACAGAATTTGTTTATTTTAAAATTTACAAAATTGCAAAAATAGTTGGATGTAAAATGATAACAAATCTAAAAAGTGGGAACCAACTTATGCAAAACGAAACATTGTCGAATAAGTTTTTTGGTACCCGTTGGAAAAGAGCGCTTTATAAAAAGTGGGCAAAAATGCCTTGCCCGCTCGACCCAGAATCCACGCAGCTGGGATTTCTTCTCCGTTGATTCCCCCCGGCCAGGAAAATAAGGTCGCATGGAACTGAAAATTGAACCCAAATGAAGACGTCCTTCCATGTGGAAGAAAAAAAGCGCGGGAAAATTTGTGGGGTAGTTTTTTTCAAAACTTGAACGGTCAAGGCGTGAGAATTTCCTGAAAAGTGAATTTGCATTTTCTGTGTCAAACGAAATGCATCCGCAACACAGCTTTGAAAGCTGCAACGAGGGTTGACGGGACAACGCGGGCGCACTTGGAATTGGGTCAAGCAATCCAGTGACCCGATTTCCCAGATATCGAGCGACACCGGAGGAGAAAGGAAATGAAATGGGACTCACTCTTGTGCTCGAATTCTAACACATTGTGTTGATCCAAAAATGTCAGAAAAAAAGTAATTACTATTTGTTTGTTTGTTTGTTTGTTTGTTTTTTTGTTTTTTTTCAAAAACAAAAATTAAGACAACAATTAAACATTGAATCTAGTTTTAGGTCACAATTAACAGGTCAGAGGACACAACGTGAATAATAAAAATACATAACATATATAAAAATAAATTAGTATTGTATTTTCAATTAATTGAATACCTAATTAAGTCGAAATTGAAACGAAACAATGATTGAATCAATTAATTATTTTGACATTTTATTTGACATTTTATTTTATACTTTGACACTTGACTTGAAATTTTATTATAGTTTGTAATTAAGTTATTAGCTCGCAAGTGGAGTTATTTCGATGATGAATAATTATGGCACAATATGTTTTATCGGATAGTTGCAAATACTGCGAGCGGAAATAATTGACCGGAGGTCGATATCTGAACTGTTGTCGGAATATATGGGTCACGAGCAAACCTGTTCGGGATCGGAAGGTTCCGCATGCCGTTCAAATTGCAACGCGCCGTTGTGTATTTTCTGCTCGCTGCCCTGCATTAAAACGCGCGGATACTAATTTACAGTTTTTTTTCTTCTCTCTTTTTTCTTTTCTTTTTTTTCTTTTTTTTTGAAGATTAAATAGACGAGCTTGGTAAGTAGCGATGAGCACGCAATTATCGCGTCCTAACAATCAGTAAAAATGAGCGTCGATGAAATTTTTGCGATACACCAGTTAAACGAGAGACGACGATCACGATCATAAATGCTCATCGTCGTATCTTTGTTTATGCGCGCTGAGCAAACTTGCAGGCAAAAATAAATTGGAATAATAGACACGCGACAAGCATCTAATTAATGAAATTCTTTGCGCGGTGACAAAAAAATATTATGTGACGCGTCGTTTAATTCAGGCGAACTTTATTATTAACTTTTTGACGAGGTGAAAGAAAATCCATTGTACGGGGGGGGAAAAAAAAACAGAGTACAAAAATACATTTTATTTTAAAATAAAAAGAATTAACTGAACATTTTAGATGAAATCCGGCTTTGATTTCATTTAAAATTTTAATGTGCTTTTTCAATACAATATGGTTTTAATTGAAAAGTTTCAAATAAAATGTCAGATTGAATCTAAAAAAAAAAAGTTGAGCATTTTGTTGGATTAAACATTTGAACAACATTGTAATATTGAAAAACATTGGAATAAAAGCCAAAATTTTTTTTTCTATTCACACCATCGACTCAGATGGAAGTAATTTAACCGAGCCAATCAGTTTGAAAGTCTAAATAGAACGTTTTTGTGTATTTTATAATCTGATTTTGATATCTTCACTTATCGTTAACGATTTCTTATACGACGATAGTCCCAGGTAATAATAAGGCACAAACGACTGTTGAATTGAAAGCCTTATCTACGCGTGTGTTTCAGTAGTAAAACAACTGCTTCATTTTGTGCGTCCGTTTAAAATCAGCTCTTCCTCGGACACAAGTTTTCAACTCAGGTAACTCTGTCTGAGCAGCACATTTTTGCGGGTTCTGTTCATTCGCCAACTGGTTATTTTTGATCTGTGCTGTTACTTCAAAAATTTCAACAATGTTTGAGTATTTTCTCAACTTGTTTCATATTTTTTTCTTTTTTTTTTCACAATTAAATTTCCTGATTTAGAGGCTTTTATTTAAATTTTATTAAAATGTTCAACATTTTATTTTCTGAATTTGAAATGTGTGTGTATATGGGAAACAATGATTTGTTCGAAGATGCGAAATGAATATTGATAAAGGAAGAAAATGGAAATGAGTGATCAACAATGAGAAACGAGTTGTCAACGTGTGTTATAAGTCGCGAGTTAATTCCGATTGCCGTTCTCAGGCTTATCAATGTCGTTTCCTGATGAAACGAAGATTTAACAAAAGTCGTTGTGCAACGATAAAACCTGACGTGTTTTATTTTGCATTCAGTGTATGCGCTTCGCAGATAATAAAGTCGAGAGTATCGGCATGTACGTTCCTCCGCAGAAAAGGCACTACAAGGCCCGTTGCTGTTACGCGTCTCGCCAGCCTCGCATTTTTACAAACCATGCTTACTATAATGTTATGCCGTGACATCATCGGCCACAAAAAATGTATCGTTTCATATGTTCAGTCGTTGAACACATTTTTCAACTTCTTTTTTTTATCTAAATGTTTACAAAATGTTTTCATTAAATTGTTACCGAATTATTTTTCATTCAATTGTTACACAACTTTTTTTTAACGCAAATTCTTGGATGATTTACAAAAACCATCGTTGAAAAGGAATGTTTAATTTGTTGTTCCACGACTAATTAGTTAAGATGAGAATTGTTAAATAATGTATTTTTGATTTCAGGTTGTACTAAACAAACAAATCAGCCACGATGGGTTGTATGTCGCGATGTGCCAAATATTTCCTTTGTTTCTTCAACTTCATTTTCTTCGTAAGTATAAAGAAAGTGAAAACATCTTTGAGCCGTTCTTTTTAATCTTTCGTTACGAGCTTCTTTTTTGTTATCAGTTTTTCAAGTGTCTAGATGACTCATGAATATTGTGTTTTAGATCGCGGGTGGAGTAGCGCTCGCACTTGGTATATGGTTGATTGCTGACAAAGATTCTTTACTCAACCTCATCGATATGGCTGGTAATAATATGGAATTTGTGGTAAGTTGCAACCTTCGTCTCATCTTTGGATGAAAATTTATCCAAAATGCATCACAAAATTGTACATTCTATTCTTTCTTTTTTTAATTTTTTTTTAATCATGAAATCAATTTAAAAGATTTTTGAACCGCTTTTTTTGAAGGCGAGTTTTGTATTTGCATAAATAATGGATAAATGAATGAATTAAAACTAATTAAATTCATCATGAATTTCTTAATGAATAAAGTTTATTTATTCTCATTAATTACTTCATTTTGAGTGTTGAATATTGTATCAATTTGTTATTATTTTTTTTTGCATTCTGATTGCGACCAGGAGTGTTTTCCTCACTTTCTCATTTCTTCATTTTGCAACCGAGCCAACTCTTTGCTCACCTTACATAACTTATTCCCTTCCGGTTCTCTTGCCAATGTGGGCATGGCTTTCTTTGCAAAATTAATCCTCCCATGAAATAAACGTGTGTCTCATTCGACCCGAAGCAAATTTGCATGAATGAAAAACGTACCGTTTAAACCACTATTCATACTTCAACAGTCAATCTTGTATATTGTTTATTGTGACTTTTAACATTTCACATGACAGCATTTTATAACACCTTTACGATTAAAGTCAACGTTTTTAGAAAATAAACATTTCATCAAAATAGAAAAAATATTTTAATATTTCAATCAAACATTGTAACAATTTTGTTTGAAATCATTTTATAACAATTTCATTTATTCATTTATTTATATTTTCAAAATATTAAAGCCATAGTGATATATAAATAAACAAATTGCATGAAAATGTAATTTTCGTAAAATTTCGCGAGTAACTTCAAATGGCAGATTATTTAATATTAATCACCAAATTGACCTATCCAGAGAGTGGCAAATAAAAAATGCAAGAGACCAATTGTTAAAACCTAAGTCGGATTCGCTGTTGTCTTTATTTGCTCACGTGCAGCAAAATGTCTTGCAAGCGGCGCTGCAGGATAAACACTGGAATTATTTAGGTCTATTTTCCATCAACCAGCACTAGAGAATCTTGTTGCTGCAATTAAATGTGTATACTTTTATCTGTTTCCATGTCATTTTACATTTTTCACTTAACATTTCTTTTGAAATTACACTTGCAATTCTTTTTTCTTTCCATATTTCATTCGTTATCCATCCTACATAAAGAATTGGTTGGATTTTGTATTATTTCAATTTTTTTTTTTTATTTGATTTCAACATTTAAAATTTTGTAAATTCTTTAATGAATTAAAAATGTTGCAATTATTTTTAATTTTGAATTCCGTATGTGTTTTTCATTTGACTTTTATTAACTCGTTGATTCAAGCAGACAAAAGTTTTCAATTCACTGAGGACTTATAAGTCCAGTAATTAATGAAGCGGTTAACCATCGTCATATACTATTTGCAGCGAACGTAGGTGTTGAATAAAATGTAACTGACTGACATTTATTCAACTTTGGTACATGAAAATATGGAATTATAATTAGCATGGTTCAAAAATTAATTAAACATCATATTAATTGCACTCGAACAATAAAATTAGGATAATTAGTTTAAGACTCGGCGTCTTGAATTAAGATCTAATCTTAACTCGTGTCTTGATACCTAAACGACTTAATTTGAAATGATTAAGTTCTTAGGCATCAATTTTATGTATGCAACTATATATGATACACATATGTGACATACATTATATATATGAGATATCTAAGATATTCAGATACATAGCATATTTTCATACATATGAAGCATATGTTTTTGTCTTTGTATCTGGATATGGTTGTTTAATTGAAATCTAACAATAGGAGCGACTGGGAAATTACATTGGAATTTGTATTCAGGTATGTAATGTGAGAGGAGTCGGATCGGTTGACGCGTGAATGACACTTATGGCAGATTCTCTTATTTCAAAAGCGGGTCAGAGCTGTGAGAGGGTGCCTACGCGTGAGGAATAAGAGTTCCCTCGGTTATACATTAGCAAGATGTAGTTAACCAGTCGAGAGCGAGACTAATTAGCAAGTTCCAGATCGTGGAGGCAAACTGAATATCTGTCATTAGAAACGAGTCAACTATTTAATGCTCTCTTTTTTGTCCAGACCAAATTTGTCGTATCACGCCGATCAATCCTGTTCAAGATAATTGCAGTGGACATTAAATTTCTACTACTTTTTTAAAAATAAATTTTTCTTTTCGTTTTCTTTTTTTATTTATCTTTATTAGGAAAAAAAGGAAAGAATAACGAATTATTATTAATAAAAAAAAAGAAAAAAAACAAACAAGTTTATATAATCCAATAGGACGAACTTTCGTTACCTTTCAAATCGGTTACAGATGAATTTCTGAGCTTTATACCTTTCGGCCTCAATTTCTTTTAAGGTATTAGATCTTTTTTCCCCGGCCCGTTTCCAAACTATAGAAAATCGCTTTCTGGGTCATCCCAGTCGCGGAACAAGTTTTCGCGGAGAAAGATTTTTCGCGTAACAACTTAAACTCAAGTTTTTTTTTTTCCATCTTATCCCTTTTCTGGCCGACTTGAATGACTTTGATGCGAAAACACATTTTCAACCTGCTCACTGACAGGGTACATTTTTCCGTCAGTATACCACCTTCTTGAAAATTGAAATTTAATAAATTAAAAAGATCCCAAAGAACTTGTCTGTTCTCAACTTTTATCTAACATTCAGTTCAGATCGAAACGTTCAACTTGGAATATTGAATGAACAAAATTTTAATTTGAAACAACAGATTCCAAATTTATTCTATTCTAATTTGAATTAAGACTTGAATGACGTCTCAGATTTAAGATCGGGATGATGAAAATCAGAATGTTTCAAAAATGTCGACGCAGAAACGTTGGGATGAAATACTCGTGTGATCCGGTTACAAATTGGTCGTTCTAATGGTTGTGGACGTTTTGCGAGAGCTTTCAATTGTCGGAGAGCGGAGAAACGGTACAGAGCGAGGGGTTGGGGACTCGGTAATTGCACATGCGGCTCACGAAGAGCGTCGTCGTCCTAATTCCGTTGGGCGGCTGATATAATTTTTTTTTTAATCCCTCGTCCGTCAAAAAGGAAGCCGCGCCCACACGCCGATGCACGCGCACGCGGAATGCAAATGTGGTAAACAATAACACGCGATCAGCCGTTGGAATCCAGGCCGCTCATCTCGGGGGTCGAGGTGCACACACCTACGCGATTCTTCTCACGAAACACTCGGGACAATGCTCTCGTTCGTTCGCGCGACCGCCAGGTGCCCCCTCGGCCACTTTCATCCCGTCGATGATTAAATCATAAGCTGACATTTCACGCTCGCTCACATTTCTTCCGTTTGCTTATTTCTCCCCTGTCGTTATTGAAATGAAAAAAAAAAAAATAATAATAATAATGAATTGCTTGTTATGTGCACTCTCATGTTGCACATTCCATTCACTTTTGCAAGCGATCTGTTTGAATCTGTTTTAATATTTTATATACTGAAACTGCTTTTCAATGTACAAAGTAAATTAGTTTTTGTTCCTCAACAGATCAATGGAAAGTCTCGTTAAGTTTGAACGTATGGATGATAATGTATGTTTGTATCCCATATGTTGGTAACATTTCTTCATCTCTGGGTGTATATTTGTTCGGACAATTGAATCCAGATCTGCACCAAGTTTATCGTCAGAGAACTGAACATTCTCACTGCAACTCGCAGCTCTAATGAACCAGGCTCGTTTCCTAGGATGGATCCTAATTGCGAATGACTGAAATTTTATAACTAACTTTTGTGGAAGTTTAAATTCGTTAAGGTTTAATGTAAGATTGGATTTAAAAATTAAACCTCAGGGATTGAATCAGTGTTAGAATCAGTTTATTTTATAATTTTGTATGCCAACAAATGTGCTTTTCCATTAGTGTTGTCGGCTGGGATTGGAGGGACGCGTTTTGAGATTGCGGTCTGATGCAACGTATTGAGATGACGTTCGAAAAAGCCAGAGGGACAGTCAAGTGCAAATTTCGCAAGCATGAATTGGTGCGGCGCAAAGTGTATCTGGCATGCTCCTGGCGATGTATCAGTGACGGAGACAACGTCCATAGGGGGGCAACGAGGGCATTGTAATTATCGGTACATCGTCGCTGATAAGATGATTGGACAACACCCGTGAATCACGCGTGGGAGGATCGTGTTACCTTTTTTATCCATCACAAATTATATTATTAACTTTTATTAAAACATTTTTTTTGTCTCTTAATTACAACTTGCAATTAAACTCGAATCACAAACATTGACAACTTTTTATGCAAACGTTTATTCTTTTTTTTTTTTTTGTTCATTTGTTTTTTTATTATTTGCAAACAGTCTTTGTTAGTCGTAATTAAAGGGAAAAAAAAAATTGATAAACTTTGTTAAGCCAGCTGCAATGAAAGACAACAAACTGTGGCCTTCGATTAGAGTTCGCCATGGGAACTGTAAATTGTTTGCAAATCGAAAATGACAAAACGAAAAATGCGCTGTTGGATGGGATCTTTATAAATTAATGCACGATTCAAAAAACACGCGAACAATAATTCGAATTATCGATTATCTAATTATAAAGATGTTCCTATAAAAATCAATACGCGTTAACATTTACACGAGTGTCATTGAGTTTCTTGGTATATATAAAAAAAAGAACTTTTATCATCGATTATTATTTTTCTTTCTCTTTCTTTTCGGTTTGATGAACCGTGGGAATACCTTGTCCAGCCGTTTTTATTCCACCAAATAAGTTCAAGTTACCTTTGAAACTGTCTGTTGAACTTTGAGTGCAGGCTAAAAATGAATTATCCAAGTTCAATTTAATGTTCAAGACACATCTTTCAATTGAGAAGAAACATTTTTTCTCTTAGATTTAAACCAAATTATAAGACAATAGATGATTCTTACTCTCAAAAAAAAAATTTTTTTTTTCATTCATCTTTTTCATTTTTACAGTAATTAAAACACTGCAGTTTTCCGAGGGCTAAATCATTTAAAAAGTCAAAAGAATAAAAAGAACAAAAGAAAGGCACGTTATTCGTTAGTTGGAGCACTTGTAAAGGAGACTCATTAAATTGCAAAAAAAGTTCCCATCCAAATAGTGACACTTGTCGTCAGCCCAACTAAAAATAAATCTATGGTTTGATAAACTGAATATAGGTATAAGCAGCGTTTAAAAATAAATTCCTGACATCGTAATTCATCCCATCTCTCTCGTTTCCCTCTGATAATGAAGTAAAACTTGATTATCCACGACGAAAATAAAACTCAAAATATTGTTCATTAATTTGATGAATTTGGATAGTCTATCAAAAAAAAATAATCACATTTATTAGCGTTTCATTGTTTTGAACTTATTCTAAGCTAATTATACAAATTAAGTAATTATTTAACATATTTTTATCTCAATTGAAGATTATTTGTCTTAATTCGAGATGTTTTCATGTTAATTTAAAATACTTTTATCTTAATTGATGATACCTTTTTTTGTTATAATTTCAAAAGTTTTATTTTAGGCTGAACTTTTTTTTTATTGAATTTATAATAACTGTGGAGGAAACAAGAAGGCGAATTGAAAGCGATAAAAAAAAGAAATTGTTGAAAAAGAAAAAAGATCGTTGTCCCCTCGATAGCTTCGAAACTTGACACACCTGTTTCGCGCTCCTTTCTTGCGCAATGTGAGCGTAACACTGCACTTGCAGTTCACATTGCACAAAGACTGTGCCGATGGTTACGTGAACGACACACGTCATTAAATAAGGGAAATGTCTTCGTGTGGGGTTGTCATGTTTCATCCTGCCCGACACCAAAAATCATTTATTATGTAACATAATTGATTCGTGCTAATCATGAATGAAAATGTTATAACCAACGATATTAGATTCGTGTCTAAGAACCAGATGTAACTTATTTTATTTTACCAGTACAAATTTCATCGAATTACCTTTTTTTTCATTAAACAAATCATAAAATAAAATTTATTTTAATATTTATTATTATTATTTAGAAAATTCTGTAACAATTTTGTGATGCATTAATTAATAGATTTGCGACATCATTCCAGATACTAATTCGAGTATTGTATTTTTCAGCAAAAAACGCAAAGCGATGGGATTCACATGATTGCATATATATTTATTGTATCAGGCGCGCTCACATTTATCGTGAGTTTTCTGGGATACTGCGGAGCCATGTTTGAGTCTCGGTGTTTACTTTGCGTGGTGAGTACCATTGTCTTCGTAATCATTTATCATGACTCAACATATGTTAGTCAAAAAATAATATCTATATCATCTTTAAAAATTATCAGCGATGATTAATGGTCGTATTTTTATTTTTAGTATGGTACACTGATCCTGGTGATTGTTATCCTGCAAAGTGTCGCTGCTGGCCTAGCGTTTGGACTGGACAATGTAATTTTCAAAATACTAACATTTCTTCAAACATTTAATCATCGAAAATTTGCATTTTTAAACAATTTATTTCATAGCGATCTATTAGACAAAACGGTTGTAAATTAAACTTTTAAATTTGAGGAGGAAGTTGATCCTGAAAATTGTACCTATCAAATGTCGATCGGATAATTTGCATCTCACGATCAATCACGTGTAATTGAATTTTGATTGGTAGAAATTCGTATAACTTTTCCCTGTGAAATTTCGCACGAGTTTTTTTTTTTTTGCATATACACATTTCTACATTAATCTTCATTAAGATCCGCATAATTTCTCTAACGTAGCCGAGAGCACTGATATACACAGTGCAATCTCACTTTATTACATGACGTTAACAAAAATTGATCACTGGAATTCCACTGACCTGTGAGATGCAAAAAATGTGCAACGATCATTGGAATCATTGTGAATTATATAAGCAAACAAAACAATTTCCTGCAATTTGCTCCAATCGATAAGAGACGCGTTTGAACAGCGAGGACCGTTAAGAAGACAAAGAATTTTCCTTTATTTTCATCCAACATTTTTTTTTATCGTTTCCAGACTGAGTTGGAACTGAAAAAGATTCTGCAAAGCTCAATCAACAGTTACGAGCCGGATAGACAGAACGCCGAAACTGTCACAGTCATCTGGAATGAAATCATGACCAAGGTACAACCGGAAGTAGACAAGTTGAATGTCGAGGCAAAACAGAGAACATTTTTCTCTCGCTGTTCTGTCCTTTTCTGATGTTAAACTTTCTCATTCAGTTTTGTTGATAGCTCACTCACTCTGAAATGGAAATTTTTTTCTCTCTCTTTCAGTTCCATTGCTGCGGAGTTGACAATTACGAGGACTTCAAGAAACACAGTAATTCCACGCACAAAATACCTGAGGCCTGTTGCAAACGTGATAATGATATTATCGTACCTGGCTGCACACAAAGTCCAAACGAAAGCAATTCCTATTATAATGTGGTAAGAAACTTGATTGAAAAAGAAGGAAGAAAAATTATTTATTACAACTGCAGTTATATAATTACATATTATCTAATTAAATATATGTCATATCGGCGTATATATGCATTTATAAGCATATTTAACATAATTATATATTCACATTTTTTTTATATGAATTTTACATTTGTGTCTCATTTCTATGTATGCCTGCATATATGGAATGCATAAATAGTTCTGAAAATGTCCATCCAAAAATAACTGCCGTATATATCTGATATAAAAATGCACCAAATGTGCGTCACGTTTTTCTTTTTAGCTAGAAAAGAATTCTAAATTATGTAAATCGTTTTGGAATTTGGTCATTCATAAATATCACAAATGCGCAGGTTTTAATTTTTGTAAATTCTTCCTCTTCATTATCGGTGCGGCTTACTGGCGCAAACTTTCTACTGATATGCATAAACATTAAAAACCGGTATCTAAAAAAGTCTTCTCGCACATATTTCGAGCCCGAAACGTCTCCCCGTGTTTAGCTAATCCGAACCGATCTGGCGTAATTGCACGTGAACTCGGTGAACAGAGGCCGTCTGTGAGAAGGCTCTGGATATCCCATCGCCATAAAAGGCCAACCGTGTAAAACCAAACTCGCGTGTACAGAGCCAAGTTTTGTGTAATGTCGAAACAACGAAATGCGCCGTACGTGTTACACCCTCCCACTTCCCTCCTTTATTTTTCTCGCTCCGTTTCGACGGATTTTGAATTTATTTGAAAGTGCGCCTTGCGCAATTCAAGCGCAAGAAAGTTGCACCGTCATCCGATTAAAATTATTTATCACTCGTTCCTGCTCTCGCAGTCGCACGTTTTCACGAAAAATGCGACTCTTATCAGTCTCGAAAAATTCTGACTTATGAACACAACCTGGACTTTGTAGAATGCCTTTTTCTTGTTTGAGACCCGAATGAGATTAGGAGGAAAACGATTAGATTTATTTTTTGCGCAAACTAGTTTTGTGGCGAATAAATTAATCAATTTTTAAACAATTGTACTTACGTAGATAGACCGTTTTGCGTAAATATTAACATTTGTGCAAATTTCCATAGTTTCGAAACGCTGAATATATGTATTTTTAACAATTCACGTGTGGATTTTGTTTTATACGTGAGAAAGTAATGCTTTTTAAAAGCTGGCAATTAAATTTTCAGTAAAATTACAGTGTCTAATTGAACAAAAATGTTATCATACAGAGAAAAATGTAAAACTTGCAAAATAATCGTACATTGTAACTAAAAATATTATAACAATATAATGAACACATTTTGTTTTTTAGGGATGTTACAACCAAATCAAGACCCTACTTGAGGAGAACATGACGATTGTGATCGGAGTGGCGGCCGGTATGGTGTTCATCGAGCTTTTAGTTATCATATTGGCCCTTTATCTCGCCTGCTGTTATTGGCGGCCTCAACACGGTAGGAACGATATCAAAGTTAATTACTGAATAACTCTGTCGAGCACTATGCACCTCTTCGACGCACATGCGGCTCGCAGTGAACATCTCTCCTCCTTATTTTTCTTCTCTCTCTCCTGCTTTAATTGTAAACATTCGAAGTACCAGTACAAGACACGCGAGAGAGGCGAGAGATTAACGTGCATAAATTGAGCAACTTGTCAATAACAAATTTCAATGAACAACAATTATGAGAATGACAACAACAAAAAACATCACAACAAGAACAACAAAAAAAAAACAGAAAAACAAACTCGTTAATCAAAGTTGCAAGGAGAGCTCGTCTGGAAAACCAAAAGTCGTCCGGCTCTTGATGGTAACCGAGGTCTGTTTGAACCTTTGCAGTGTATCGATGCGTAGACCCATCCACGAAGCAGTGTTGAGCCTGGAATAAAATGCTGTAAGGATCGGTCAAGGGATCTCGTGTTACCATAGACAATTACGAGCAGCTGTATATTATAATTAAATCTGTGTGTATATATTAGTATATGCATACATTCCAGCTGGCGACGCACCAATGAATTCCAACCAAATCAATGATTATTTATCACAAAAACATTATTTATCGATTTTCCAGCTGTAATTTTTTAACAAGCAATCATGTTTCCCTGTTTCCTTTGCCTGTGGTTCTTAGGTGGGGCGTTCATTGGTGCCTCGACAGAAGACGAAAATTAGCCACGTCGAATAAGTAGCGACCTGGGCCGAGGGGACCTCTCCTTCACTCGCGAAAAATCTGACAAACGAAAAACGGTCAAACAGTATTATCAGCTAGAAAGGAGAGTGCCTTTCGGTCACGAGTCAAAACGTATCAAAGCTTTGTACAAACGTTCTCGTTTAAGCTACTTTCGTTATTATGTATTCCGAGCCCGACGTCTTAGTATATGTATATATATATATATACATATGTATTTGTTTCCACGGTTGTATATATGTGTATATATATGTATATCGAACAACATTAAACAATTAGAAATAAAATAGATGCAGAGAGATATTTAAGCCATAGACACACCACGTTCGCGTACCACAGGATGCGTCACGATGTTTTAAGTGGCATGGTTTGCTTACAATTAATCATTTAATGTTTATTTATATGAAAAACATGAAGTCGTCGTCAAATTGTCTTTACCTGTTTTAAAAACGTCCAGAAATGACAAAATTTCAAATTTTGTAATTAGGAATTTATGGAGGATATAGAAATTTGTTGAGTTTGAATCTTGATCAGTAACTGTGAAATTATTTGAATTTGATTAATTAGTCATGTAAATTTAATACATATCTCGAACGGCGAACATTATAAGTAAATTCAAAGGTGGATTATTATGAATATATTTATGAATTACAAAGTTTGATAGAACAGATTTGGGTGAACTTGAAATTTGTTAAATGTTTGTTCAAAAGTGAAAAATTTCTTGTTACTTAATAAATGACGATATTAACGGTAGAGCAGTTTTGAATTTTCTTAAGAAACTGAAAAATTAGTTGGACAATTTTTCATTTCATTAATAAAGTTGAATGTTTATTTAAAGTTTGAAAATGTAAAATTGAATGTACAAAATTCAAAGCTGGATTATTTTTAATCACCGTCTATCAATGTAAGAACATAATAATACAAGTAAAATCAATTCTATATAGTCCGGGTTGTGTTCATAAATTAGTATTTAAGATCATAAGTTTAATTTTATTCACAAAATGAAATTCGCATTTGTGAAATTTGTGTGTACAAATCCTAATCTTTGTTTGAACTTTTCAATTCATGGACGTTTTTAATATTGGTTCTATATTTTGTATTTTGTATTGCGCGAGGAAAAGATGTCTATAAACGTTCTCTTTGCGAGTTCGAGTCTAATTGTACAATTTAAATTTTGATTGTTTTCAAATTTAAACCTTGTACTTTTTTACCCCTACCATGTTTGTCAATCAAAGAAGTTTCTACGATAGTTTTGTAACGACGAGAATTTTGCCTCGCTGCGAGGTTCTATTTCTTGTTTTTCTTCACTCTTTTTTCATTTGCGTTGTTTGTTTAAACACCAGATGAAACAAAGCGAGCCTGATTTTTCTCTCACACATACACAAGCACCGCCCAGATTCAGTGAAAAGCCTGAGACAGGACCGAATCTCTCAATTGTAAGTTGGATGGATAGAGATGTTGTGTTGAATGTTGGTTGTCGTGGCGCACCAATGTCTGAGATCCAAATTTGACCCTGCGGGGCCCAAAGTTTTTTGTTTCAGAAACTCTGAGACTATCGAGACCGAGTGAAGTGCGCTCCGTGGGACCAAACGTTTCTATCCATCTAATTAACGACAGTCGTGCTTTTAGAACTAGCGCTGAAAAAGCCCAGCTTTGAATTTAGGAAACGCTTGACGAACATTTTGGTTTACTTTTCCTATCGTTTTTTTTTCTCGATTTTGTATTCGCATTTGACGGAGCTCATGTTTTAGCCAGCGTAGACGTCTCTTCGAGACATGCCTGGTGATTGGACCTGCGACTAATGAAACGCCCAAGGGATCACATACCCTGCTGCAATGATGCTCCATATTTTTTGGAACAGCCAACCGTAGTTCAGTAGTTTTTGAACATCTAGTTTTTTTAAATTTTACTGAAAGTATAAGTTCCAAGATGCATTTCAAAGATGATACATTTTTGCAATGTACCTTCGGTTACAATCGATTACAATTTTTTATTTTGTTTTTAATTAGAGACAAACGATCTCTAATCTTTTTGGTACCTAGGGAAACATCTTACAGCATGAGCTTCATCGCATGGTAGCCCAAAAGTAAGAAAAAAGTAGCCTGCAAAATTATAAAACTAATAATCATTTAAAATTTTGGTTTTTGCAACAAACAATTGTACCGGGTGTAATTTATGGGCTAATTTTTTTGTATCACAGGCAACTTTAGCACAAACATTCACGTGTGCCAATAGAAAAAAAAAAACCCCCGACTGAATTACACGGAGTCACAAAATCCTCGCCAATACTCAGAATTTGATGAGCGTTAAATAATTTCTACAAATAAAAGTCATCGCGTGAAAGATTTGTGCTAAGTCAAGTCCAGCTTCAAGTCCAAGAAATGAACCAGTCATACAGATCTGTGTGACTTGGTTGTGTGCGAGTGTATGTGTATAGCTAAACTTAGTATTTCTGAAAAAGTTCGACCCCTGGCACATCTTCATTTTTTATATATAAAAAAAAAAAAAAAGAAAAAAATGAATATTTTAAATTAATCAAACCCATCTTCCTTTTTTTGATCACAACTGTTTGACTTGTTTTGCATCCCAACTTTTGTTATTTATTATCGAGATGTTGCACACTTTAATGTAAATATAGTCAAACTTGTGATAGCACTTTCTGTTTAAAGAAAAGTAATTGAAAAATACGTAAAAACGATCATGTAAAAAAATAAGACTATGGTAAAAAAAGATAAAAGGTATATATGATGGAACAAAAAATTATTGTATATCTCGTTATGTTATTTGGATAGTTGATGTATTTTGTATTACTGAAATAAAAACTATGTGATAATAAAAGGAAAAAAAAACAAAGAACATTTAAAAAAAAGCGAAATAGATCCTTTGGCTATATTTGCATCGAAAATGATTGCAGAAAGAAACAATTCCCTTGTCTCTCTATTCATTCAGCACATTTTAGATTTTCATTTTCAGTGTTAACTTTTTGGTGCGGCTGCTGAGACGAGGCTTTGAGCATGCAACGGTTCGATAGCGTTTCCTAGCATTCGCACGTTGCGCCATTAGAGACTCTGTGCCTTACGCGCTTTCTAAAAATCCTCAGACCTCGAGGGTCAAGGCAGATCGGGACCCATCTCTCCTGGTTAAAATTTCACCCTCGACAACTCCGACGCAGCTGAAACTCACAAGCACTCTTGATAACATTATTCTAGTTTTTACAATTTTCCGTTCTATTTATTCTTACCATTTTTTGTTTAATGTTTTTCGTTTTTTTTTTTTTTTTTTTTTTTGAATCATTAGATTAAGACCGCCATGTGATAGTTATAGGTGGCGCCATCGTGGTCGCGCGCTTTTTGATAAAATTTTTATATTTAAGGTAACCATACCAGGTGTTCATTCTAGCTTTTGTAATTGTGATGAAGTGTATATTCACCGTGTGTTCTACTTTTCTTATAAATAACTTTGTACGGATAAATAATCTAGACACTCTTTCGTTTTATAAATATAAATTCATAAATAAATATAAGTTTTTTGTATTTCAATCAATTGTTCGGAAAACTTTGTATAAATCTTTGTCGTGCGTGTAATTTGATAAAAAAAAAGAATAGAGAAGAAACATTGAATTAATTAGTCTCTAATTTATTGATGACCACTTGTCCAGTCATTGCAAGTGATTCACGTGAATTTAAAACGTTGCATTTGGCGCCACCTACGCACGGTTTTTGTTCTCCACTACATGTTAAAACGCAGATTGTATTAATTTTAAGTTGATTTTGTTTTTCGCTTGAGCACAACCAGCTTGGGCATCGTCCTGTTTTTCATCTCGCGATTATGTTATTCAAAATGTCCAACAGAATTAGAGACATTACACATCGTTTACGTTGAAAATGTAAATTGCCATAACTTATTCAATAAATTGAAAAACAATTACATTACAAAATATTTAACATTTATCGTACACTTTTTTAAGGTCTCTAGTTTTTACTGGGCGGTTCATTGAAAATGTGTGAGACACATTTTGTGTTATAAAATTTATAAAACAATGCAACGTAAAATGTACAATGTAAGATTTACAACAAAGCTGTTAGAAGTTAACTGATTAACGCTTCTAATTGTTGAATTGCAAATTATTTTCTTAATAAAACTTATATTTCTTTTTGAAATAGTAAAAAATTATAACTGGAGGTGTGACTGCAAATAAAAAAAATTATATTTTTATTACACTTACTTATTCGTTTTCATTGTAAATACCAGATTTTGTGCAATCATCTTCTTATTTCGCACTTCACTTTTTACAAACTTAAATTTTTCATTCATTTTTTTTTTTAAATGCTGTTTTATTATTTTACGAAATTTTAACCAGGAAAATTGTCAACTCAGATCAAGATTCGGTCCAAGTTTAAAATTTATCACTGAAATCTGAAAATAAAAAAAAAAGACATCAACAGCCAGACCAACACGTGTATTCAGCGGCCGAAAAACTTTACTTTGATTGAGAAGTAAGATTGCTCGTTCTGAAAACTCATGTGCTTGAAAAAATAGTCGCGTGACTTTTCGCAATTTTCAATCGGCACTGACACCGGAGCGACAAGCAGAGAGGCAAATCAGACACGAACATATATGATACAACGATTTCGACTAACCGTTTTTGTATATTGCAAAAAACAACCATTTCCTTGCATTCATTCTTGTACCTTAGAACAATTTTTGTACTTTCGCCTAGTAGCTCTTCTTTGTTTCCTCTCATTATGGAACAATTAGAATTACCTGAGATGAAAAAATGGTATATGAAAACAGAAAAAAAACGGATTCCTCATGAGTTATTTGAAAAAAATTGTACATTTCCACAAAACAATGCATTTTTAACAATTTAAATCAAAAAACATACCTTAACAAACAAAAGAAATTGATACAAAATATATATAGTTTGACTCAAAATGGAACCAGAACTGATTTTAAGAAAATTGGGCTTAAAACATGAAAATACAAGAGGAAAAGTTTTAAACGAAAAAGCACAAATTTGTTGTTCGAAATGCGAGGCTTATCCGGTTGAATCTGTCAGTTGAAAGAGTGATCTAAAAAATCGTTTATTGAAAGTAGTCTCCAGTCGGGGTCACGTTTGAAGACGAAAAAATATTTTTGTATTACACGCGTGGTTTCACGAGCTGACTTTTATTCCTAGCACTGTGTGCTAATTTTTTGAAAGGCCCCACTTGGAATATAAAGATGCGTTCTTTCAGATCACTGACTGCATGTATAAATGTCCATTAGATTAAACAAAAACTAACGAAAAAGTACAGAGGAAGAGGAAAATAAAGATGAAAATGTGCATTTACGTAAAAAAGTGACTCGTTGAAAGACATTGCTTTTCAGTCTGTAGAACTACCAAAATAGATAGACATATATCGAAGGACTTTCTTTTTAATTCAAGATTATTTATTTATTAAAGTCGTATTGATTGAGATTGTTTGTTGATATAAAAGTAATGAAGATAAATTTAAGAGTGAGTAAAATGAAAAATTTAACGATTACATGTTGAGATGTCTAATGCATACCAAGTGTATGTCAACATACCATCTGTAGAATAATAAAACATTCTATCTTTATGTAATTATTATTAATCTTAGAATAATTCTTTATCGAATTGAATGTTAACCGTTAAAAGTAAGCAATTGCGACAACAACAAAAATTCAATCGTACATTCAAAAATGGCTTGGCATCAAATTTACAAAAGATGAAAAAATCATTTTCGACTCGCAATTTTTGTTAATGACACTTTTGAACCATTTTGTGATCTTGAAATTATTATGTTCGAAGGGAAAATCAACCGATTTTCCGCAGATGTGGCATATTTTTTGCACGCAATCCATCCCTTACGGTCACACTATAACTGATTTATTCATACTCTGCGTATTCGATGCAAAACTATCTCTCGAGCCAGGCTCGCTAAAAACTCACCGCTGGTTATTTTAGCGACCGAACGAAAAATATTTTTTTTCTTTCCACTCAAACGCGAATTCCAACGTTTTTATCCCTCTCATACCAGGCGGATCGTTATAAAAAAAAAGTACCAAAAACCGTAAAATAATGCAAATTATTCAGTTTGTTCAAATAAAAAGAAGGTATATTGAAGATAAAAAATTAGCTCTCCAGAATTTCATCCTCTGATTTTCATCCATTCGAGACAAAATATAGGGACTGTAATCTTCAAAGAGATATAATTGTTATCAGATATAAAAGCAGATATATAAATATTTAAATAAGAAAGATATTAAAAATAAGAGGCAAAAATGTAGGTCAACAAAAGCCGTTTTGAAATCCTCCTGAAAAAAGTTGCAAATTAAAATAGTGAAAATTAATAAATAAAAATGAGGAAAATTACAAAATCAGAAACGAAAGATGAAGGGTTTTTGGAACAAATGTTTGCAATTTTTTTTTCGGTGGATGATTGTGATCAACAATTTGCAAGGACCCGGACATTCATAGTTTTCTATGTGCGTTCAAAGTTTTAAAATTGTGTACTGCTGATTGATTTCCGATTTTTTATCGGTTTATAGTGCAAATAGTCGAAAAGAGAAAAAATGAAGAAACAAAAGAAAAAATAAATATACGATGTTGCTGTTCATCGGTCAAACGAACTATTTTCACAATTGCAGAGACTGATACCTGACCTAAAATGTATATCAAGTTAAATGCACCTGTGTGATCGCGTCTACAAATGTGTAATCGCGGTGACACTCGTGGCATCTGACAATTCAACGGTATTATAATTGTAAAAGCGTTATTATGGTTGTCATTGAATTATACGATATTGTATTATTATTATTGATTATTATTAACGTCTAATGATATTTTATATATATATATTATGAAGATGAAATTATGTATACATTGATTTTGTATGTATACACCTACTATATGTCTGTAGACACTGTCGCAAATTCAAACATTGATTCCCCCGTCCTGTGCTCCCTTTTTTTGAACTGTCGAATGTCTTTGTAAAAAAAGTGTACACAAGCATAAGCATATAATAAAGATACAAGTTTTATAAATAAATCGTGACTTCATTATGTTTCCTCTAATTAAGAACAGTTTTACACATTTTATATTTTTTTTCTTTCCAGAAGTTATACCTGAAACTTAAAAACTTGTATCCCTTTATCATGAAAGAATGTAAAGTTCGTAAAGATTGCATATTTGTTTATTAGTCTAACTTATCAAATATTTACATCGTGGGATATTTCAACGTGTGGAACAAAAATTATCTTTACATGCAAGATAAAGATGTTGACAAAAATATCTCAGCTTGAAAATTTTCGATACAGTTTATCACGCACTTAAAATTAATGAATAAATTGATTTTTACATCATTTTTACAAAATGTTTCATATCATCTTCTCAGTTTTATTTTTTTTTTATTTTTTCATTTTTTAAATATTCTTTCAGTTGTAATACTGTTCAATAGTTTTTGATTGAACTACAATACGTCGAAGTTTATGTATAAATAAATAACAATTTATATCAATTGATCAGTGTAGAAACCGCCCCAAACTTTGGAAAAAATTTGACGTATACCCATCATCATTGTATAAAATATCAAATCATAACATTCCAATTTCTCAATTCCTGCTTTGAAATTGAAACTTTAAATAAATTTGTATCAAAATCTTAACAAAGACCCCATCACCTAATGCCTATGGAGCTTATTCCGATTGAATTCATTTTCCTTTCTATTGCTCATTCAAACTCTCCCGGTATTCCATGGGGATAAGATGAATTATCTCACAAGCAACTTCTTAAGTTACAGATATTAAAATTCCAATGCGCAAAGTCGTTTCAGAGATACTTCAAACTTGATACCTCTTTCCTCTCGGACCTCACTAAATTGGCCATTTTGTATAAAATTGTATACAATATACTATAACACAATTTAAATAAATCTGTCTTCTTCAATGAAATTTTCAATTATTTCCAATGTTTAATTATTTTTAATTTTTATCATTAAAAAAAAAAAAAAAAAAAAAAAACAAACAAAAAAGTTATAGAATATTAAAGCCATATTTAGGTGAGGTATAACGGGAGAGAGATTTAGTTTATCCAATTGAAAGAACCATGTGGCATACACACAGGCCCAGGAGAGTAAAGTAAGTCCTATTGAGGCGGTCCACCCATCATTCCCATCGGTGGCATACTTTGCATCCCATAAGGTCCTTGAGGAGGTCCCTGTTGGGTTGTCATTGGGGAATGCATCTGCATCCCGTGGCTCTGGATCTGCTGGTTTGGAGCTATCTGTCCACCAGCCATTGATGCTACCACCTGCTGCAATATAAATTATTATTAATTCCATTCAATTATTTATAAATTCATTTCTATAAATGAACTGTTTATGAATTCTGCATTCAATTTTATGAATTAATTTTGATAAATGAATTTAAGTTTACCTGCTGGGTCATAACTTGAGCCTCCGAAGGCAAAGTGAGGTTCGTTAAAAGATCTCTAACAGCCGGGAAGATGGTGCATTCGTTTGTATTTTGCGAGTACTCAGCAAATCGTTTCAGCTGCATCGAAGCAGCAACAGTAACCGAAGCTGAGCCGGTATCCCTTTTTTCTGCCACCTGGGTGGTGTTGGTCGTAACGTCATAAACTAATGGCAAGACCAAAGAAGGCGGTTCACCCTGGTACGCTACTCCGATTCGAGTTATTTTTAACTAAAAGAGGTGAGACAAAAGGTTAGGCAAAATTATCGATAAAAATCATTCAATTCACTTCCAATTGTACAAACATTTTCAAGTACTTTAACTACAATGTACATGAACAAACAAACTTTAGTACTTACAAAGAACAAGACTCGATTTTTACAAAACAAGACGGATCCCATGCCGATTGGTGCGATGGGCGCGGCGGACGGAGGTATCCGCAGACAAAATTGCACGGACCACTTGAACTGTTGCTGCTGCAAGATACCAGGCATCAGTTCCATCTTCATGATCTGCACAAAGTCTTTCACCACGTTGAACGGAAGCGAGAGTGCTCGACTCAGTCCAGCGAGCGCGCTAGGCTTGTACGGAGGGGCAGCAGCTCTCGTCTCAAAAAACTTTTCGATGATCTGAAAAAAAAAAATTTAAGATTTCAAGATTGCGATCACAAATCTGAAGTCACATTCAAAGTTTTCGGTAACTGAAAAATTAGTTTTACATATTTCATCTTTTAGATTACTTATAAACGTGATCACGAAACCAACAAGAATTGAAAACACAGGCGTTTGAATGTTTTTAAATCAGGCGAACCTGTAATTCTTCTAGAGTCCATTGGTCTTTGTGTTCAGGCATCGGCTGAACTTTCATGTGCAAGGACTGCATATGCTGAGTGTTCAATCCGACTCGGCACTGCAATGTATCCGCTTTGAAGTGCACCACTCCTGGTTCGGTACTGTTAATTGCAATGAGCTGAAAAAATAACGCAAAACAAAATTTAGATTTTATATAATCATAAAAGAAGATTCAAATACTAAAACAGAAAAATTTTAATACTAACAGAATCCTCATTTTGAATGTATCTCTGCAATTGTCGTCGCATGTAAACGCAACCCATGAACCGTTCCAGAGGGGACATTTCGGGACTGGGTAGATTCCCAGGATGGGGCGAGGGTGTGCAGAGCATGTCAAGTGCCTCGTGGGTCAGAAGTGTTGGCACAGCACCGGCCCACGGGCGCGGTGGTAATACTCGCGAGAGGTGACTGCCAGCTTTGTGATCTGTCGCTTGGGGGCTGTGCATTGCGTGCCCTGGTCTGACCGGTGATTGTCGAGGGATGTTCGGAGATCCTGGCCAATTTGAGGCCGCTGGCGAGGTCATACTCTGCGATGATGGGAATGGACTCCCATCTATATGACCTGTCAATCAACATCGTCATTTGATTAATATGAAGATGTGTTATCAATTCTGATATTTATTACTCCGTTAAATTTAAAATTCAAATGTTAAATCCTTAAAATTGTTCGTACCAGTTTGCATAAACGAACTTGCAGGTGAATGTCCAACTTGGACATTATTACACGGACCCGGAGACGATGTAGGCATGAGTGCAGCCGGGCTTGGAACGTGCATCGGATTTAAAGGACTGTTAGCAACTAAACCTGATCCTGGCGAAGGATGAGGTAACATGTTTGGTGTATTTGGTGGCAAAGAAGGTGGGGAGGCTAAGTTGAAAGACGTCGCTGGGCTGCTACCAAAACTTTGATGTTGACTAGCCTGTAAAAATATTAATTTTCATTTTTAATAAAAATAAATGTTACTTAACAACATAATTATATTCCATTTGATTCAGTTTATTTGAATTTCATTTCATTTTCATTTCATTTAGTTTAATTGAATTTAATTTATTATGGAGATAGAGAGAGATCTTTACCTGAGAGATATTAGCTGTATGAGGACTGGCAGGCGTATGTGGATTACTACCCGAAGGTGGAGTGAGAGGCGGATGGAACCGCATAGAATCTCTCTGTTGAGCAGGAGACTGGGGGCCTCCTCGATGGTGAGCCAAAAATCCAACACCACCTGTATGAGGTACTCCACCACCCGTTCCAACAACTGTGCTGGCTTCGTTTTCCATAGTCACAGGTGATGGTGGATTGTCGTCCTCGGATTGAGATCTGCGTCTGAAGACTGCACTCTCGTCCATGTATTTTGATAAAAATGTCTGCAAAAAATATATAACAATATACTACAAATATATAATAATATATTAAATTATTGTATCAACAAGAAATTATAATTTATTCAAATTAATTGTAACTTTTATTTTTCGTTTTGGGAAAATGAGATCAATTCTGACAAACCTTCAGGCCTTGAGTAGGAGTGAACTCGTCAACGACATTGCTCCTGTCAAATTGACTGTAAGCCCCATCCCTCAGACTAACAAGTCCGCCACTTTGCATACGCAATTCTAAACAATAAGTGCCTAGGTATGCTATCCTCACTGAAGTCTCACACTGTGGCATGATTGTAAATGTTTGTCCAGGAATTTGTGGTCGCTGAAGTTTAAAATTTAATTTATTCAATGAAAACCCCACTTCAAAATCTTCAAATGTTATTTAATTTTATTTTTTAAATTGTTTTTCAGTTCACGTATTTTTTTCATTTGAACCAGAAGAAACTTACGGAATGATATACACAAAGCTGTGGAATCGTTGGCAATTTATTGATGGACATGAGAGGATGCAAAGTTTCATTGAGGATGTGCAGTAGTTTCGTAAGGCTTCGGTGACGGTTCAGGAACGTCTTCAGTTGTTCTTTCATGAGTGAATGAGCGTTTGCTGGAAAAAGCAAGGAGTTTAACAATTTACTCCCCTCTCTCTCTGTTTTTTTTTGCTCTTTCAAACTGATTTCAACGTACTGTTAAGGAACTGGAGTTTAAAGGCTCTCTCGTTTGCGTTCCACTGAACGATCACTGACGCGTTTCTGTTCGGTCCGTACGTTATGACGACTTTATTGTAACTGAATGATTTAATGGTCACCATGCCTCGGACGTTGTACTTTTCTGCAAATTAATAACACGAATCAGTTAGTCCACATGTCTTGATTATTTTGTCTGCTTCAATCGAAAAGGGAACATTGATAATAATGTGTATTACAAAAGTTTATCATTTCTATAGAACCCACCAGACTTGAAACATTCCGACAAGTCGTATACAAGCGAGTACAAATGCACAATCTGAGCCCAGTCGTTCAACAAAGCGTCAACGGTTCGACTGACTGTATCGGCAGTTCCCATCTCGTACTGGAAATAAATTGGCCTACGAAGTCCTGTAAAATCAAATTGTCAGAAAGTTGATCATCAAAATAAATAGATTGATTAATAAAACCTTAAAACATTTTTTGTTTCGTTGCTTTAATTATTTTGTACCTTGTTCTTTTGGATGTGTACTAGTAACTGGGCTTCCGTAAAAAACAAACTCAGCCATCCAGGCTTTCGTCATTCCTTTGGCTTGCACTCGAATGGATACACTCAGCAGTCTTTTCAGGAGAGCAACCCAAGCACTGCTTTTGGCAATTAACGATGACGGAGGTGGCAGTTGGACGATTTTTAACACAAGAGCAGTTGCGTTAGCCTCTACCTGAAGACCTTGATGAGCTATCTCTCGTTTGGTCAGCTAAAATATAAAACGAACGATTATTATCTATTTATCATTTATTAAAACTAAAACTTTTCAGTCTGTTAGAAAATATAATGAAGAAAATTTGTTTATTCAATTATGCCAAACAGAAATATAATTCAATGATTATAACAACTGAAATGATAAAATTATAAAGAAATAATTTTGAAAGAAAAAAGGAACAAGTTTTTACTTCTTGTGCCAGAGTTACAAAAGGTATTCTCTCGTCACAGAACGCCACCACGTGTGCCAGTTCGGAGATGAAGTAAGCAGGGTGTCTTTGTCTCCGATTTTGTGACGATCCAGCAGTGTCAGACCTTCCAGCGGATCCGGTGCTACGACGTTTGTTACCACCTTTCTCGACCACCTCTGTAATGCACCCCCCATCTTGATCAATAAACCCTAAAAAATCTCAGTGTTAATCCCCCGTTGCAACGAGACTTCTCGCACCAAACGTTATGGTTTTACGGGTTTTTGGTTAATCATTTGAATTAGTAAACAGTCAAAACATTAGTCGAGTTAGAGAATAACCGTGAGTTTCATTATTTGTACAAGATGATTTCGTTTGTTGTAATTATTAAAAAAAAATCATTTCTTAATTTTTTTTTCAGTCTTTATTTTTTTTTCATGGTTTGACTTATTGACTTACTGGATCCAGCTGATCTATTACATTGGCACGGGCCCAATCGACTTACCGCTGTCCACGCTAGTAAACGGTCCGTGTGTTATCACGAAGGTATCGAACTCAATCAGACTCTGAACTTTGAGATACATCTTAGGAATTTCAGTTTCAATGCTGTCGTCATGAGGATCATCTTCGATAGAACTGGGCTTCACTGAGGCCATGTAGAAGGAACATTCGATCTCGTAGGGTGCACTCTCTTTCTCTTTAAATCCCACGATCTAACAAGAAATTTGTTAAATTAAAAAAGAGAGACTAACTCAACGAATTTTATTTTCATTCAATCTGATTCTGATTCAACATACATAATTTATCAAACGAATTATAATTAAATGTTCATATCAATTTCAATTTCATCTTAATTTTAAATTCTTGATTGATCATTACCAGAATAACGGTGGGATGCCTGTGCAACTGCACATACATTCTGTGTTTGCTGATTTTTGACATCGGATGATTAGGATGAGATAGAAGCGGCATTTTTTCTCGCGGTGTTGCAGGTAAATGTTGCAGAGTCTTCTCGCAGCGTCTCTGAGTTATCCAATATCTGACAAAGGAAATGAAATAAAATTAAATCTAAAACCAAATGAGTTTTGTTGTAAAAAAAAAAATACTAATTTGATTTATCTGAATTCACGAGTTTCAATTTTTGTGCAAAATTCTGATACCTCAATTCTGATACCAGAGCTGGAATTCGAGAATGATCATTGTTGAAAGCAGCTGTGAGTTCTGGTATAATAGCAGCATCATATTGCGGAACATGACACAGTAGCATTCCAGTATGGGTGTCGACTGTAACTAGAAGAAGTTCCGCTCTCAAACACGGCTGCAAAATTGGAACCGACAGAATCGCAGGCGTTCCAGCCAGGGTGCCTAAAAAAGATTACCATTTATAATGCGAAAATTGAATAAAAAATTTCAAACAATAAGATTTTTTTCAATCTTTCCCTTACATTCCACATCTTTGAACATGTTCTGAAGTTCTTGTTTCAAATCAGATAATCGGCTGCGGGTTCTGACATAAATTGTGTGCACCAGCAGACATTCCATCGATAACTGGTCAGATCTAATAGCTCGGTCGGCGATTTCACTCTCCTGAAAAATTGTAATTGAGAATGAACCAAACTTATTGTTAACTTATTCATATGTATATATATTTAGTTATATATTTTTTTATTATTATTTTTTACCTTTGTTCCCAAGGAAGGAACATGAACAACTGCCAAGGATCTCGCAGGATCAGATTGGTCAACTTGTACAGTTAATCGATAGCCAAGTTCCGATCTTGGATCTTTGCTAGTCAGCTCTCTGTGAAATGTTGAAATATAATGTTATAGTACTTCAGAAAAATGTAAATGTTACAATAAAAACAAATACTTGAAATACAAATTAATAATTTAACTTAAAAAAAGAAGGTTCTTACCTCCAGTAAGAAACTGACAAACATCTTCCTGGGATGTACTCGTCAACATGAATGTGATCGTCTAGTCTGTCTCGAATCAGTCTTAAAGTCTGGGAATAAAGAACTTCCAATTGCAAAGACTGACAAAAATGATGCAAAATTTGGTACACTTCGTGTAACGGGTCTGTGCTTTCAGCTAGCCTAGCTTGGATGACCTATAAAATGAAAAAGAGACAAATCCAATAAAATATTTAAATGAAATATTATATGACTTTATTTAACATTACATTAAATGCTGATATTTGTATAAATTAAAAGAAACAATAAAATATATTTTGAATCTTAGAATGTAGAATATATTATTACCTGGTGGACATATCTACTTTGCAAAGGATGGACCAGTGCCTTCCCGTCACCGGTTTCCCGATCGGAAACTAAGATCTCGAGATCCAACAAACGCCAGGGAACATTTGGGCCGTCGCCCATTACAGTCAACGAGACAGTGAATTCTTGATCCACGACGAAAGTCACTCTCCCTGCATCGATTTTCAAATTCCTCATCTGGGGCAATAAATTACCTGTGACGAGCCGGTGCTGGATCACTTGGTTCAGTCTCTGGAGGGTGTTTCGTTTTTCTGACGGCGTGATGGGATCTGGAGGTACTATTCTTTCCTAAAAATAATTTAAAAAATCAACTTTAATACTATTAATAAAAAAAACATTTTATATAGTATTAAAAATCTTAGATTCAATCCAGTTTTATTAATGTAAAAAAACAAATAAACAAATCATTCAAACATTTTTAATAAATTCAATTAAAATTATCGTTTCAAACATAAAAAAGCTAATGATTTATTTAAATACAATTTTTTAATAGAAACAAATTGTTTATATAAAAAAATTAGAAAATCATTCCAAGATGCGTTTTTTGATATTCATTTTATGAAAACGTACTCTGATACAAGTTGGCAGTCGACTATAAGTTCCAGTAGTCAATACTTCAATAGCAGCAGGGATGTGGAAATTTGGTAACCTAGCATGGACCAGTGTTTCTCTCGCCATGCGAGCAAGCATGTCGGCAGTGTCCACGAACAACAGCGACTGCTTGTCCAAGAATGCCATGATGTGCTAAAAATTACAAGATAAATTGTCAAACTTAATTCCTCAACATGTTTTCATATTTTGTATCCTTTTATTTATACTATTTTAATTTTTAATTTTTACCGCTGATTTGTCGACTTTGGAGGCACTGTTCGCCCATTTTACCAACGCCAAGAGCCTGACGAATAATTGCCTCGTTTTAGCAGCGAACTCATAAATCTTAATTTTGCGTTCGACGTCAGTTTTTCTTGGGAGTCTGAAAAAAAATAAATATTGTTTTTACATTTTTTTTTCCTCTTACCAATTTTTGTCAATTCTTTTTTCTCCAAAAACGAAATTCTACAATCTTTGTGTACAATTTTGTGGATGAATTTTAAATGTTGTTATAGGTTTTCATAAACGTAAATAAAATAAATTGTCAAAACAATGATATAAATAGAAAAAATATAAAAAAAAAAGAGTTGACAAGTGAAAAAATTTTGTTTTCATCTTTGTTGCTGAAAAAAAAAACATACAGTTCGGAGAGAACAGTGAGTTCATGATAGGTCCTCTGGATGATAAAGTCGATTAAAATTGATAGAGACATGGATCCACCACGATTGCCCTCCTGTGGCACGCTGTTTGCCACAGGAGTTTGATGCCCTTCCAAAGGCACCGGAGCCATCTTCCAAAACACCAGGAAAAACTCAAGCAGTCGAGGTTCTGATCCACCAAATCAATGTTATATTTATCCGCCGGACTCAGGGCATCACTCCGACCCCTCTTTCACACCAATAATCGCGCACGAATTGACATTAATCAAGTTTTGTTGCGAGACGTAGTAACAAAGTTGTAAACGTAAATGATTGTGAATGACTTGAATACAGTCACTTACGACCACAATGATGCTACTTCTTGTGTTCTTAAAATCCAACATGGCGGATCACGGGATGATGAAAACATAACCTCAAAAATATCCATTACAAAAAAGTTTAAAAAGAGATACAAATTTGTAAAAGTACGTGAGTAAAACAAACAAAAAAACAACAAATTTAATTTCTGTTAATGAATATAAAAAAAAATTATATTGTTGCATTAAAAATAAAAATAAATTTGAAATAAAATTAATTGTTAAAATAAATTGCAATGTTTTGTGCAACAATGATGGGAATTATTTTTCGTTATAAATGTTTTGATTTATAAATACATGTTAGTGTTTTAGGTTTATTTAAATAAAAATGGCTAGAAAAGAGAGAGGTGTTTTTCAATTGATCTTCAAGCACTTTTGGGCGTCGATAAAACCAGCAGCAAAGCCACAACTGGTGGGTCAGGATTACAATGGGACGAAATACTATGAACAGATGCAAAAGGAAAATGGACCTTACAAAAGAAATCACAGATATTTTGTACCACCCGAGAAGGAAGATCATACACAGGACATCCCAGCTGTATGGGAAGCCTGGTTGAGACACCGACGGAAGGAGCCGCCGACAACCGACGAGGTGAACAAAAATCTGCAGACCATGTTGAACACAAAGGCAAACGCTGAAAAATTGAATCAAACTTATCTCGAGTCTAAAGGCACCAAGGCATTGCCAGCAAAATCGGAGGACGATGTTGGCACGTTTCCTCAGTACGAGGAATATACAAAACATGAAGATTACAAATTGAAGTTCGACGAAAAGGAAAAGAAATAAAACATTTGGTTCCATTTGTTGTACAGTGTAAATACTTGAATAGTAGCTGAAATAAAGACGAAATGAAAAAAGTATAATGGTTCCGAAGATTGTAATTATCTACATTTTTTACTTTAGCGCCTCACAACAGAATCGGGAAGAAAGAATTCAAAACGTTGTTGGTCAATATTCAAAATAATATTTATTGCAAAACAACGTACTTACTGCATACCTATACATTATTTTGTATGTCAATTCAGTCAACGAAATAAACTACGGATCTAAATTCTACTGTTAAATTCAAGTACAATCATACATCCACACGGCCAATGGCAAACCGTTATTAAATCATATTCTAAAGCGTTTAATTTTTATTTGTTATTATTAAAAAAAAAAAAAAACAAACAAACAAACAAACAAAATTCCAAGTTATACTTTTTACAGTCAATGAAATATACATTCGGAGTTCACGATGATAGCCATTCACGTATGTATAAATGATTCCATATACAAAAATGTATAAATATCCGCGAATTTTTGATCCAGTAACAATCATAAATTAATACTAAAAACTTCTCTTGTCAGGATATTATGCTGGACAGATTGTGGGCTCATTACATTACAAGTAGAGAGTTCTTGTATATCATTCTCGAATAATCATTTTGCTAACTGACAAAAGTCTATGAACGAAATTCATCGTTTCTCTCAATGTGACATTTGTTTCTTTCACAGGGATTCCCAAAAAAAGTGAGTCTCATTTAACAGAATTCAAAATTTAATTGAATTCAGGATCGATTATATTCAACCGGAATAGTCACTGTTGTCAAACAAAGCTTGGTCGTAAAGCTCGCCTTTCACTAGTCTGCCGCCAAAATACCGTCCGTTCAGTGAATCCCTTGCACGTTCAGCTTCTGCAAAACGAAAGAAAACGAACCAATCAACTTATTCAATCCCACCAGATCTTACAATAAAAGAATATAAACATTCAAACTCACCGCTCATCTGTGAGAACTCAACAAAAACTTTGACTATGACCTCGGCGTCTTCATCGTCCTCAGACTGACGTTCATTGTAGATGATGACCCTCTCGACGATTCCGTACTTTGAGCACTCGTCCTGAATGTCTTCCTGCAGGCTCTCGTCCACGTCCTCGGGTGATACCATGTTTCTCAGAATTACCACTCGCGATTCAACTTTCCTCATCAGTTTTTGCATCACCAGGTGCCTCGCGCTTTGTCCCTTGATGGACATGTTCTCCTGTTGCTGCAGCGTTTGCGGTTCCGTTTCTTCCAGCAACTTTTTCTGCAGCTCCTCCTGTTGCTTTTGATGTGCAGCCTGTTCTTGGGCTCGCCTTAGGATGTCTGTATTGGCAACGGTCGTCACTGGTATTTGCTACACAAAACAATCAATCAAAAACGAACAAAATCAATTGAACTGAGAATCTCAGTTTGCATGAAATATTATATTTTCAACTTACAACCGGAGCTCCAACGGCCGTGGGTGTAACAACAGTCAAGGGTGGCACGACCACAGGTTGTCCTGGAATTGGTTGTATGATTGCCGGTGGTTTGTTGAGACTTTGCGGGATGGCAATAGCGGGTGGAGGAATTATCGATGCTACCGTGGCTACTGTTGGGGGCGGCACAACTGCTCGTGCTGGTCTCACTATGCCAGGCAAAGCTAAACAAATAAAAAATCAGATACCAAAAGACCAAGAAAATAATACAAATGAATCAAATAGGTTCTTTGTTTGTCTGTTATTCATACCTTGGTTTAAAATAGGGGTAGCAGCAGCGCCCAATTTCGTGAGCCCCAAAGCAACGGCATTGCTGGCAACAGCATCCATGGCCTGGATCTTGGCAGTAGCCGCAGCAGCAGCGACAGCAGCAGCAGTTGGCATCGTTCCGGTGCCACTTGGAGGTCCCATGAGGGCGTGTGGTGGAGTGATGGCTCGACCGACTCTCAGATATTGACCCCCAAGGTCGAATAGGTTCATCGAGGAGATGGCTTCCAAGGCAGATTGCATGGTCTCGTATTCTATGAAGCCGTATCCTTTGTGTCTGTGTGGCGAGCTGCCCTGTGCCAATTTGCAGTAGGTGATTGGACCAAAAGCCTCGAAAACGGATTTAATATCTTCCTCTGTCAAGTCCTGATGGATCGAAGCTATGTAAATTCGGTTGTAGTGTTTGCTCTCTTCTGTGATCTCGTCGATTACTGATTGGGCTTGAGGCATGTTTGATGGTCGGCCCACCACCTAAAAATTGAACAATATTCGGATTCATTTTTAAGGAAAAAGTAAAACAAAGTTAAGAAGTTGAAGTGGAGATTTAAAAACATTTTTGAAAGAAATTTGTTAAAGGTGAATTTGTTGAAGGAAAATAGTTGAAGGAAAGTTATTGTACGTTTTGAGGAAATGTTTAGTAAGGGATGGTGCGGACCTCAGTGGAGTTGGGGTTGCGCAGGGACAGGAAATGTGCGATATAGGTACGTCCTGCTACCTTAATGTTTCGTCCACCGATCATGACGCCGTTCATCTGTTCCAGGGCGAGTTGCGCAGCCTCCGGGATCTCATACTCGACAAAGGCAAAGCCTTTGTGCTTCTGCGTCACTGGGTCCCAAGACATGTTTATGGATTTGATCGGTCCGAAGGGCAAGAAAGCTTGCCTGATTGTGTCCTCTTTCAATTCGAAACTTATACTCCCTACATATACCCTGGTTTTGGAAAACGAGATTAAGATTCAGAACATTTTTTGGTTTTATTTTGTTAGGCAATCTGAAACTTTCATTTAAGATTTCATTTTGTTTTTTTTTTTTTTACGAATTCAGTGGATAAATTTTTTGTTTTGTTTTGTACATTGATCAATTAGACATTTTTTTACCAATTTAATTATTGAAAATATTATAAATAAATATAATAAATTTTTGTAAACTAAAAAAAAATATGTCTGAAACGGATATTTTAATAAGAATTATTGAAATAAGAAAACTTAAATGAAAGTGAATGTCATTTTGAAAAGAGCCGTCAATTTGAAATTTCAAATAGGTAAAATTACCATGATAACGCTATGAAACATCTATATTTATGATATTTAAAATCTTTGAAATTAAAAAGTATAAAGTGCAAAATCTGTACTTTTCTTAACTATTTAAGATTTTTTAACTTTGAATTTTTTATTATTTTCATAGCATTATTTTGAGAAGTGAATGTAAGTTTGAAAAAAGCCAAGTTACTTTTCATTCAGAAAGTTTATTGATCGAATTTCTTTTTACTTCTTGTTTTTCAAATCTGAATGATAAACTCTTAACTAATTTCAAATTTACTTTAAAAAGGAATCAGTTCAAGTCGGTTATTGTAAAACTAAACATAAAAATTGTGAAACCGAAAAAAACGAGATCAATTTAAAAAATGCTAAATTGTCAATTCTAAAATTAAAATTTATATTTTCAGTTCACAATCACCAACTCGACTGAAGCCTAAATTAAAATTGAATCCCAAACTTATCTACAAATCCAATATCTGTATTTTCAATTCCAGTTTAATTTCAATTCTTAATTAATTTTCCACATCTTTTCAGTCAAATCAAATCTACAACTTCTGAACAATTGAATTTTATCCATTTTTATCTCATATTCCAACAATTTCAAATATTTAAAAATGAAAAAGTTTCAATTTAAAGTTAACATTCAAAATATCTGTTAAGTCTCTAAACCACTTTCAATTAATTTAACTTCAAAATTGTACATTCAAAATTTCAACTTTGTCATATATTATTAATATATAAAAAATATTTTAAATTTTGATCTTCTTACATAGTAAAAAAAATATATTATATTCTAAAATAATAATCTCTAATGAAATTGTACTCTAGGATGTACAACGCAAGAGGTGTAGTCCGACGATGACTGGAGGCCCTTGGACTACACGAGGTCGAGTTGTTTCTTGTTGTAAAAAAAGTAATCGAGAGCTACGGCATAGCACAAACAAACCTGCACATGAGGGCGAGAGCCTGCTGTCTCTGCAGCTGATACCGATGAGTATCCATTTGCTGCAACACAAAGGACCATAGGCCTTCTATTGATATCCCTCCCCCTTACAAAAATACCATCTCGCCAATATTCTTAAACTAATTTATCATTCTTCCTTGCTCGATTCACTAACATTTTTGAATCATTCAATAATTTATTGATTGGACAATTTTGTCAAAGAAAATTTAAAAATGAAATTCAAGATGAATAATTAAAAATAGCGTTTGGTAAAAACAGATTATTATAATTTATATATTGTTATAAAAGGTTTGATGAATCGAGCTCAAAAGTCGATACAAATTGATGATCTAAGATTAAACCCAAGCATGCAATAAAGTCGTCCTGGTACAGCTCTGCTCCCGCCGACTACTATTGGCACCTCTTTCATAACTCAAGGGAACGTTTGGAGGATAATTATTCAAGTGAGTGTAAAAAACATATGCATTATCGGTACGTATTGTTGCTTTCTTGATTTTTGGTTGACACTAACCTGCACATTAGCAATAAAACTTGCTGCCGCAGGACCAACTTATTCTTCTGCAGGGAGAAAAAATGAACCGGTCAGTGTTAGCTTCCAAACAATAGGTTTCTTTTTTCTATCAAGTTTTGTTTTCGTTCGTTTGATTTAGTCAATCCAATTTTGCTCAATTTAATCTTTCTCTGTCCTTAATTTGATTTCTTTGTGATTTTTTCATGTTTTTAAATTTGAATTACTTCAATATTACATTTTGTTTCTTTAGTTTTTAAAATTCTTATTTTTCATTTTTCATATTCATTTTTTTTTCTTTTTTGTAAGTTTTGATTATTTATTGATGATTTGAAGTTAGTAGGCAGGATGAGGTTACGTTATTCACTAATGATTTTTTTAAAGCCTCGGCGGGACGAGCTCGCTTAATTAAAAGTTAAAGAAAAAAGAAATATTTGTCCCATCTTTCTTCGCCACATTTATTATTTGCTTATTCCAATGACATTTTGCTTCTTTCGTTTCTTTCTTCTATTTTAAATTGCAAGTCCATTTTTGTTCTTTCCTTTTCTTAAATTTGAATTTCGTAGCAAATAATAAATGCGAGAAAATTAGGAGTGATATTAATCCATTTCTTTTTTGTTTTACATTCCATCGTACCATTTTGTGCATTTCTGTAATTATTGGAATTTTTCCCATTCATTTTCCAATTAAAATTTTTTAATTAATTTTGTCGGATTCTATAATTTATCAATCTAAATATTTTTTTCTAAAGTTGAAAATATCATTATATAATTAAACAAATTATTTCAAAGAGTTCTCAAAAAATGTTAAAACAAATTTTGCACATTTTCTGTTTTTCATTTTTTCATACAGAAATGTACAAAGTGGATAAAAAATTATCTCTCCATATCCGATGATCGTTTTTAATACCTGTTGCTGATGTGCTTGTGTCTGTTTCATGAGCACTAATCGTATACTCTGTTCCATAGCATATTTTTTTGCACGGTTCACGGCGTCTTGTTGTTCGGACGATATCTTAGGCAGGCCAGCTCCCAAAATTCCAGGTAGGGACAGGAATTTTGCGCCAGGGCCTAAACAGAAATGTTTCAAACAATCTTAATATTATTATTTAAAATAATATTTCAATTTTTACAATAGTTGTTTTTAATACTTTCAGATCTTATCAGCAAAACGCTCACTGATTTTGGAAATCAATTTTCATATAACTTAAATGAAAATGATTTCAAATGTTTTTTATCACGATAAAAAAGATTCTACATCATTAATTTGGCTGATAATATAAAAATTGATCTAAAAATGATTTGTTGTTTACCTGCAACCACTTGACCTGTTTGATTGAGATCATAAATGGGTCCTGGTAAGAACTCAGAGGCATTTCCTACAAAAGAAAAATAAAATTAATAACAAAGCCTGCATCAGATTGGGTTTACAAAAAAGCAGCCCTATCATCATTTTTTTTTTCAATAATTTTCAAACCCTAAACCCTAAATCAACTTTCATTAATGAAAGTTCAATCATGACAATAGAGCTGCTCAATCTTTGACAGTTCATATAGTTTTGGGCAGAATTTTGTTCGTTACAAATCCAATTATTTAAACATTGAAGTAGAAACTTTGAATCTAATCATCACTTTTTATAAGTGGACTTTTTTGTAAAATTAGGTTGATCAATTTAATAGAACTTTAGCGGTTAGATTGTTTAAATCTCAATGCTGACAAAAAAAATAGAAAAGGGCGTCTTGTCGCAGCTTGCTGAGCCGGCGCGTCCCCAAAACTGTAAGTTTAAAAAAAATTAAAAATGTCAAGACACAGGAGTTTAATCGTGAAATAGCAATTTTAGATTTAATTTGATTAATTATTATTATTCTTATAAACAGTTTAGATTCATCATTGTCTCAGTTTCACAAACTTGCAAATTGTTCATTATCATCTTTCAATTCAGGGTAGAAAAATGGTCTGGAAAATTGCATCTCAAGTGTTTACACTAAATCAAGTTAATAAAAAATATGTTCAACAATTTGTATAACTTTATAATTTTTGTTTGTTTTTTTTTCACTTTTTTTATTGATAAAACTTGAACTGATTCCAGTAAAAATGTCAGAGAATGTTGATTAAATTCTCCAAATTCTCACAATTACAGTTTGAGAGTAAAAAAAGTGAACCACAATTCCTGTAGGGTAAATTTTCAAAACGTAGATTATTAAATCCTGGCAGATTAGAAATTGCAATTTTTTTTTTTTTTTTCAAAATCACGACTGATTCGGTAACTGGTAGGCTCTGAAACAGAAATCAGAACACGTCACGAGCTATGTAATTTGTTCTTTCAAAAATTCGTAAAACTTTGTTTGTTCTTTTTCTTTTCTTTTTGGTTTTTTTGCAATTGTTTGGTAACTGAATTGGTTTTCACGACAGAATTCGATTCGATTTCAGCTAACCATTGAGGGCTGAGCACACAATGAAGGTCGCACACAAACTATCCGACTCTGAAGCGACGCAGAAATCTGTAAGCACAAAGCAGAGGAGAACACTCTCAGTGCATTTTCTGCGCCAATTTCTTTATTTTTGCCTTCACCAACCTATTCAATCAGCTAAACCCTATGCCTTCTCTCAAGCAATGGCGAGTCATTCAAAAGATACTTTTATTACTCACCTCAAAATGAGAATCAATTTAATTTTTGTTTTTTTATTTAATTTTTAATTTTTAAATTTTATTCGCCACTGCCTGTTACAAGTCTCAAACTCGGTAACCAAAATGAAAAACTCAAAATAATGTTTCATTTAAAAGAATTTGTTATAATAAAAATGATATTGAACCACTGAATTCCAAAATTTAAGAAATTAACTTTTGCACACTGATTTAATTAAAATTCCATTCCATGAGAAATTAAAATTACATCCGTAAAGCAAAATTTCAAAATTTTGTTGTACAAATTTGAAGAAAAAAAGAAATCAAGAAGAAAAAAAGTATGCAAAATGGTAATGATTGAAACTGTTACTTGACAGAAAGAGACTCATAAAATGAGAAGAACAAGGAAATAATTCTACCCTAAAATGCTGACCTATCTATAATAAATTCTTGAGTAATTTTGGGTACTGGAAAAAGCGCTGTATTTTAGCGAAGGCTTGTAAAAACTCAGTTTTCTCAGTTCAACGAGCTGTATCTTTCATTGGCGCACACTCATGATCTCAGGTCAGTCGAAGGCCATTGATTCTGTACTGTCTCTCCACTGTAACAACTCAGAACAGAAGGACAACGATTCATTAGTTTTATTTTAGGGTCTCAACGCAGTTACCCTAACCTAACACATCTTTTTTCTATTTTGCTTTATTTTTTTTCGAGAAAGATCTTTTGAAAAACAACTTTTGTCTGAATAAAAAGAAAACAATGAGAACTATTTTTACAATCTTTCTTTCCCTGTTGCTTTTTGTTTAAATTGTCTCTCCTTGATGCTTCTTCATTCTTATCCAATTATAAATATTGTCCCTTGTTGAAAATATGTACATTGATTAGGTCGGGTTAGCAATATACCTTCAGTTCTTGGTTTTTTGGCAAGTGGTTCTGCAGTCTGGGTTGGCGACATCTGAAAAATAATACTTAATTTTAAATTTTCGAATAACAACATTTTTCGTTTACATCTTAAGATCCTTTTTTCAATTACATATAAACATAAGAAAAGTAAAACAAAATATTATCGTTCTTTTGTTTTGGTTTCATACTTTGTGTCCAAGTAATTTTTTCATCTTGTGTTTACTTCTACACCACTTGGTTGATTGAAAAATAAAACAAATAAAAAAATGCTCACTTTTAGTTTTCTACGCTGATAAGAATCGAACGTTGTAAAATCGATAGTCTTCTTGATACCTCACAGGTTTATAATTTCAGTTTTTTTCAAATAAATTTCTGTTCAATAATTTCGATTTTGAGGTTAAGAAAATCACGAATCAAAAATTTGATGAAAGATGAGTAACACGTGGTGATTAACAACTCGGGAGATAAAAGTAAACAAAAAGAACATTGTCCCAGACAGATCGCCATGATGACATAAATATCAATCGAAAGGAGAGTGTGAAAGACGCCGGAATGAAAAGAGAAGTTGTATGGGATGGGTTTGTACTCACCACTTCCGTTACCCCGTTCATCGTGCCTGCTTTTCACCGATGACTCAGTTTCTCTCTTTGAAGATCGGTCTGTTCACTCAAATATTATTTTTGTCTCGTCAAAAAAAGAGTAAGCGTTTATGCTCTCGGCGCAACACCAATTTAGCGTCTTTCCGGAAATGACGCTCAGTTGAATGCAGATAACTTCACACCGGTATTTTTACTAACTTCAGACTAGATGCGAAATGAAAAAAAAATGAGTTGGCAACAATGAAAAATTAAAAAACAAAGAAAAATGTGTATATTTGAATATAAAAAAATAACATTTGAGAGTAGGAATTAAAAAATAATGTAAAACTAAAAAAAAAGGCACGAAAAATAAGTCATTTAAACAAATAAATGAAATTTGAGGTTAGAAAGTTGAAAAAATGTGCCATAAAAAACAGTAAGCATAATTTTTTGAGGTTAGAAAGTTGGCAACAATTAGAAATTGGAGAAATACAAATATTTGTTTCATTGGACAATTTTTTTGAGGTTATAAAGTTGGCAGCAATGTAATTTTTTTTTAAATTGTAGATAAAAATAGCTTTTTTGGAAATTATAATGCATTTACAATCAGTGAGTTTCAAGTATATTTTTCCTGCTTTATATTTTTGCTTTTCCAAACACTGATTGACAGAAAAATTGACAGAATTGACAAAAAAAATAAACAATCGCTATATCTTTCAACGTGATATACAAAATTTAGAAATAAAGTTCTGATGTAATCGAATTCAATACATTCATATGATCGTGATTTTTGGTACAAAAAAATAAAAGAAACAATTTGAACAGCTTTCAAAAAAAAAAAAAAAAATGTTAACCGACGTTTGTCTGATGAATAAAATCACGAAAATCTAGTTTCCGTCAATCGTAATGTTCAATTGTATAATCAATTGAGTACAAGCAATTTTCTTTTTCTGACTCTGTACATCTCGCGGCGTTTTTTCTAAAAACGTTTTTTTCAGCACCGTTTGGTTAAGTGCGACCTAGATCGACCCCATCAACAGGACGTAAATGTTCCAGGATGGACTTATGGTCGAACTTAAAGTTGCTCCAGATGTTCAAATTCATAATTCTACTGAAATCATCATCGACTAATAAAGTTGATGGTAATGATGTTTCCTTATGTTTGGTCCTGGTGTTCCTATCATTAGGCGGTGAACTATTTTTCGAAGTTTGATTACCTAAAAAGTAATCAAATTAGTATAATACAAAAAAAAAGATTTGAAAATTAAAAGAAAATGTTTTGATAAGTGAAAAAAATAAAAATATTGAACAAAATTATTTGAAGGAAAATCCACCTCGATGATTTCGAGAACTTTCAGCGAGATTTTTGGCCAGCACAGCTGAATTGTCAACTGAATTTGTCTCGCCAAATAGATTCCTTTTGAAATTATTTTTCGAGTTTGAGTTCTTATCATTGGTGCTGCGACGATTTCTGGACGGTGAAGTGTTGGTCTGTTTCTGATTTTTGTTTTCGCTTCCGTTCTGGTGCTTTTTATTTTTCACCCCCGATTCAGTGTCGCCTGCAGATTTTTGTCTCGACCTTCTTGTGGGTTCACTGCCAGTCTTGTTTTTTTGTTGCAACTTTTCTTGTACCCAACGTTTCATCCTCCTAAAAAAAATTAAACATCATTTTCTTGACAAAATTGTTAACGTTTCTTCACAATCCTTATTAATAAATAAAATGAAATTATGTTTGTAACGTACTTAACAAAAGGAACGACCATAAAAAATGAATTGGGTCCAACCCCAATCTTTATTTTTGGAGTCATGTCTTTTTTATTGCTTGGCAGGTCGGCTATAGAGAACCATTCAACATTTTTGATTTCCTTCCGAGTCTTTGGTTGGAACTTGGTGTCCTTCTGAACACCTGAGATTATGTAAAGCCTAACTAACTGATCATTAATGGTGGATTCGATGTACTCATTTTCATCAATCAGATTGCTTATATCAAACCCTGTCTCCTCTAAAACTTCTCTCACAGCACATCGTGAAGGATCTTCATCCTCATTCACTTTTCCTTTGGGAAATCCCCAACTGTTTTTCGCCCAATAACTTTGTACTAGTAATACCTACAATGAAAACATAACGAGGGTTTAATATTCTTTTTTCTAATTTTAATTTTAGTTTTAATTTGTTGTTTACCTTTGTCAAGTCTTCGTTAAGTACAATTGCCCCGAACGTTGGCACACTTTGTTTATACTCTCGCCACTGATCCAGCACGGCATCAATATTGTCAGAATGTGGTTTCAAAAATGGGATGTGCTGAAAAAGGTGCCTCGCAAATTCCCTGATGCCACACGATTTCAAGTGAGGATTTTCGTCAGTGCAATAAAAATCTAGGTAAAACCAGTGGGCCAGCTCGATTTGGAAACAAATTCGAACAAGGTCCTTACGTTCTTCCTCGGGAACATTTATTATGAAACGACTGAAAAACAAAATTTTTTTTATTAAACTATCCACCTATTTATCACTTCTTTCGTAATTTTATTATCTACATCTTTATTCTTTATAATTTAATTTTTTATAATAACGTTCCAATACAAAGAAAATAATAACAAAAACAAGGTTAGGTTTTCAATAATAACTCATTTTTAACACTTCAAGCAACAAATTAATAACAAATAAACAATCACCAAATGAGGTTAGGTCTTTTATAACAACAATTTCCAAAGATGGAAAGCCAAACTAACCTGCTTAAGTCGTAGAGGATTTCCAATGGTATCCAATGTTCTTGTGTCATTTTGCTTTCTTGTACTCTTTCGTTTTCAATGTATTAAAAATAATAACGTTTTGGGTGGGTAAAAAAAAAATAATACACAAAACGTTTTACGTCTTACTTGGACCACTGTCAAGTATCAAAAGAGGTGACAAATCTGAAATATGGACATACGATTTTCCAACTTTGTGATAGAGAGCCAAGTTTTTTGTTTTTGTTTTAAAAAAGAACCAAACAATGTACTCAGGAGAGGACGAAAAAAAAAAATCTTTTTAAACTCTCTGTTGTTTACTGTCTTTCTGTCTGGTTCTGGCGACAAACTGAGTGTTAGTAAACATTTGCTCTTTAATTTTAAGGTTCTGTGATCACGTTCAAAACCTAACCTCTCTTAATTTTGTTTTTAAGTTGGCAACACTGGATTCAGGTTGCGTTCAAAAAGTAACCTCTAAATTGAGTAGTTCTCACACGTGTTTTCTCCAGTTTGTTTTGATTCTTGGAGTGTATTTCATTGAGCAAGAATTTTTTAATTGTTCAATTACTAAAATTATCTAACGAATTATGGTAAATAAACGACAAAAAGTCTCATATAAATAACCCAGTTGGATGTATTCATGTTGACAAGAAATGTTTGTTTTTGTATTTGTAGGCTAAAAATGGAAAAGTTGATCTGTCAAACAGCAAAAAATTCATTCATCCAAACAGTCGAAAATCCAAAGCGATTTGTAAGAAGATGAACAGGTGAATACAAATTCGAATTAATTTATTGTTGTATTGTCGTTTGAAATGTTAAGTTAATTTTTTATTCATTTGGAATGTTATATTTGTTTTTCTTTTTCAGACAGGAGCACAAAAAGAAGAACAAATTGAACACAACGTTGAAACAAAGTTTGGTGGTTGATAAAATGTTATGGGTCAAGGAAAATATGGTTCCTGATGTTTGTCCTTACACAGAAGAGCTTACAGCTGAGTTATTAAAAAAGTAAAGAACAAATATTGAATAGTAATTTCAAGTGCATAGTTGAAATAACAATCTAAAAATGATTAAAATTCAAATTTGTTGTCAAAATTTTATTTTAAATTTGAATGCTTTCAAGTATGATTTAATTTTTAGAATCATTTATATTTATCAAATATTTACGAAAAATTGTTTATTTGATATTTTATGTGCACAAACATATTTTTTATAATTTAAACAAAAAAAATTGCAATTTATATTTTATTTTAAACGTTGAACAGTCTTATTTAATATTACAATATTGGCACAGGTATATTGCTAGAAACGATGAAGAACTAGAACAGATAGAGATAAAACATTCGATTGGAAATAGAAAGAATCGACAACATGCGAACCGGGAGGATATATTGAACATGAATAAGAAAAGTGAAATGGAAGAGTATGAGACTTGCGGAATAGGTAAAATTATTAAATTAGATTTACTGAATTATTAAATTCAATTTTGTATACTTCATTGCTTTAATTAATTGAATTCATTTTGTCATGGCACTGTTTTGTAGAAATTCCCGATATACTTAACGCAGGACAGTGTCTTTTGTTGCGAAACTGGGATGGCGATGCAAAATTCCTGCCGAATTTCAAATTCCGAAGATTTGGGCAAAAACACTTGAACGATAAACTAAAAAAAGTGCAAAGCAACGAGACAGTCGAAAAACCTATGGATTGTGCGGAAAATGAGTGAAAATTAAAAATAATAATCATTTTGTTAATCTGTACATTATTGTAAGTAAAATGTTATGTTCCATGAAATCCATTCTTGTCAATACTTTTTACCTCTTGATTTTGTCTGTATAATTGTAAACATGTTTAATCGACTCTTTTATTCTTTTTTTATTTATATTTAAATTGTTATAGTATATAATTTATTATTTACATTTATCTAAATTTATATATTCTATATTTTATTCAATTTTCACTTTTTAAAAGAAAGATTAGTTGTGTTTGAAAGGTTTGACTTTTTCAGATCACTCAGGTCACAAAAGTGACGGGTGATGTGCGACTTAAACGAGCGAAATGAAAGATATCAACTTTTGTTGATGCGGAGAGTAAATGTAGGTCCCTCGGTTGGCATCTTAGAATGCCATCCCCCTCCTCTCGCGCTCCTATGATCACCGCGGGCAGCAGCCGTTTCCAATTTACATCCAGCATATAAATCTAATAATGCTATTCCGTTTTGAAAGTGAGAACGGCTCGAAAAATCACCTGCATCTTCCTTTAACAATTTTTTATCTAATTATTTATACACCTTCAACATTCCACCGGTGCAACATCTTCACAACTTTCATGCGAATCGTTTAAGATCCGATGTCTCATGAACTCGATGACTTTTAAGATTATCAGCCTCGTGACCTTATTTAACGACTCAGTTCATATTGTTTATTCATTATTTTTTTCGACTTTTCAATAAAGTTCCTAATTCTATTTTTTATCTCTTTTCAGATCTCAAAAATCTAAAATCCTTTCCAATAAAACTGGAAATCCATGAAACCGCCCGTACCTCATCATGAGTAATAAAACGATACCAATCTCTAAAATTGGTTGGATTTTATGAGATTCTCAAGTTTGTTTTTTCAATGTCAATATTTGCCACCTCGAGGTGCGTTATCACTAATGATACACCGGTAAGGTCTATAAAATCAGCGACAATTGAACATACACCGGTAAATCTTCGGCAACGTCCGACGCGTGATTTACCGTTGCCTGTGAGAGCGCTTTTCGGATATGACACGAGACGAGAAAAAACTCATCAGAACATCTTGTAAGTGAAACATTTGCAGCATCTACTTGACAATCTCGGGAAGCTGAACTCTAACTTGGGAAAAGAAAGGGAACCCTGGCCAGGAGGGAGTGAGAGAAAGATTAACAGAGAGGGGCTTTTCTCGATAGACCTTTCTCCATAAGACTCGGCAGTCTCGTCAGTTTGCACCGGAACCCAGACGAAGTTACGAAGCACCTGGAGAAAGGTCGTGCCGATGTCCAACTCAGTTGAAATTTTTTCGCACTGAAAAAGAAGTTGATATAAAAAAGAAAACCAACATTTGAAATTAAACAAAAAATTCATTTAAATAGAAGCAACAACATTTTGAAGGAGAAACAAATTGTAAAAGTTGTGCATTTTGTACTCGGGTTCGGGTTTGCAAGGTGGATCGTGTTTCGGTGCATATGGTGCAGCTGAAGAAGAGCACAACGAGTTCATGATAGTGTGCACTGCGTCGTTGCCTCTTAACGTGCAAAGTGGATTGACCGGCTTAAGGTCCTAGGACAACATGACCGCCGCGATGGGCAGATTAAGGTTTACCAAATTGCTCATCCTGACACTGCCGCTGGTTGCCGCAATCGTCCAGGGTGAGTCTTCGCGATACTTATATAACCTTGGGACAGTGCAAAAGAAGTCTTTAGAACTTTCCAATGCCGCTCCTCTCTCTTCTTCTTATCTCTGTTTGTTTCGATTAAGGGAAAACCCTGAATGGCAAATTTTGTAGCAAAATTAAAATTTATATTGAATAATAAATTTATTTCTCGTTCAATTCATTTTGTTCGTTAGCCAGACGAATTTAATTGCACTGTACTCGAATTTTAAATTGAATTCGTTCATTCAGGTTTGACCAAATGATATAATGTTGAAACAGGTCCATTCATTTCGATAATGTTCGCATGAACGTTCGGCATTAATTTCAATTGACAACCCGTACACATTCCGCTGATCACTTAATAAGACCCAAATAAGGAATGAGGAAATTACCTTTTAATTTTTCTTGTTAGAAAAATTAGCATTGGGAAAAGTTAATAAACATTACCAAACTAAATGTAACTAGTTAAAACAAGGTGCTACTTGAAAAAAAAACTCTATTGAACAGATTCGACTTAATAAATAAAAACTAGTTTGTAACAATTACAACCGAATTGAACTGTGAAAAGTTAATTGTATTGAAATAAAAAACAAGAACAAATTGATAACTCCGGTGTGGCCGATTTATTTTTATTCTCCTTCGACATAAAAATGTTACTGCGGAAGTTATTACTAAGCCAATATTTGTGCGATACAAAAGCCATTATCTGTTCAATCACAAATGCTTTGTTGCGGGAAGAAAAGAAGTTGAAAAAAATTGTAGAAGTAAAAAAAAAAAAAAAAAAGATTGGCGACCGCGGAAGGCGAGCACGCGACCTCAGACATTGGAACATCCATAAGCGTCGACGAAAGTATTGCGATGAATAAAAACGCGCGAGCGGTGCAACGAAAAAGATCTTCCCGGGCGATAATGCACGCGAATGACGTTCCACAACAGCTGTTACATTTCAACAAGTTACCGTTACGCGTAATTCCCCGGTTACACGCTAAAAAATGCTTCACGCCGGTACCGTCGTGGTACCGCTCTGACATTACCCGCGATTATGCATCAAATTTAATCAATTCAATTACCACCTTAATTTACAATCTTTAAATTTTTTTCTACATTTACTTCATACTTCTAATCAACTTCCCACCACGCTTTTCAATTATTTTGTCATGAAATTCTTGAAGTTCTTTTCATTAAAAAAAAAAAAAAAAAAAAAAAAAAAACAACTTTTTCCTTGAATTTTCCACCCGGACATAACCTAGAATTTTTCATAACGGTTGTACACTTTAGGGAATGTTGGCAATGTCTTTCGTCATTTTTTGTACTTGGCCAGAGACACTGCCGTGTCACCTGATTTTATAGAATCTCTTCTTTGTCATCAATAAAAGAAAGAATTATTTTTTTGCCGATACTGTATCTTTCTTTTTATCATTTATGAAGCTTAACCTTGTCGTCGCACAGAAAAGAAGTGTTGATGTTGACTTGTTTTAGGTCTTAAAAAAAAACAATTCCAAGGCGGTGCTGCTGTTCCTTTTATCGTCGAATCTGCAAACAAAATATTGTCGTTAGATTGGAAGAATAAAAATGAATCTCAATATTCTACTCAACTGTCGACTTTTTTCCAAGGTGGTAATTTTAGCTGCGGATTATTTATGAGAGAACACAGGTGCGGGTTTCGGAGACGGTACTGCCAATGCAAGTCAACTGATACGATCAGGCAAAGTTTGTTGCGCAGAGAAAGTCCCAAACAGGATTACCATGAAAGCTCGAAGTTGATCAAGTTTTCTCCGATTCGTATACATACAATCGGTTAAGCGATACTCACGTGAACAACGTTGCGATTCATTTTAACGAAACATCTGGTCGGGTGTTTCGCGTTTTTTCATCCCCTCTTTTTTTATCATTCGAGCGACATTGGACGTAAACAACCGCCAATAAAACTAACGACCGCACCGCATTCTCTTCATAAAACACGAAGAAAAATTCTTTGCACTGTTGGATGCGCGTGCGATCATCTCGCTCGTCGGAGCATTAAAGTCTCTCACAGCTATGTTCATTTTCATCGGCATCTCGCGTGAATTCGGCCAATCAAAACGAACCCTGAGTGTGAGGTTATGAAAAAAATTACATCACAAGCGAAACAAATTTATCGCTCTTGATTGTCGATCTGATTCATATCTGATGGAACATTAATTTCATGTTAATTCGTCATTATTTTATTTATGAAGTTGAAGAACAAATTGAGGATTCGTCGCAAAACGTCGGAATCAATTTTTACGATGTTAAAGCTTTAGCATGTTAAAAAAAAAAAACAAATCTTTTATTGTTAACAGATATAATAAATACTAAGGACTTATTTAAAGTTTATCAGTTTCGCTTGTTTTCGTTTAAATTAAAAAAAAAACCGTATTCCACATTTGAGGTTAGGTCCGCGGCAAAAGGAAAACAAAAATCAAATCCAAAATAATTTGATAAATTGCCGTAAATGGTGTGCATATCTGTTTATTAAGCAGTAAATAATTAAAAAAATTTGTCTCAACTTTTTAAAACTATTCATTCAATTACGTTGGACATTTTCTTTCCTTGTCAAGCTCCTAATAAAATGTTAAATTAATTGGACGCAAAGAAGATATACAAGTGATTCTGGTTTTTTAACTATTTCAGAAAACTTTCTCTCGTGCAAAATATATATAAAAAAAATTTCTCGACAGGTCGTGCAACTGAATGATTGCCTGTTTGAGTAATTATTGAAAGTCCGGTTAGGGTCTGAATTTCGTGCACTTCCTTCTCGATATATATTTTCGGATGAAATGATGTTTAATTACAATAATCGTCTTTTGCTGTGACTCACGAACGCGCGCACCTATTTTGCATCATTTTCCTCGGTTGAAATATCAAATGCAAATCGTAGGATGTATGCGTGGACAGAAATGCTAGGGAAATTTGCAGAACTTTTTCTGCGTAATTCGAGGTAATTTTCTTAGAAAATCGGTACTTCTCAGTTTTGCTCACAATGTCAGTTTTTTGATCTGAATATGAAATTAGGTTAGAAATTTCTAACTGCAAACTTTTTTTAAAGTGGAGATTGATCGTTTGACGAAGTACAATATTTTTTTATATAAATGTGAGACAATTGCACTTTCCACGTAAACATGTTCAATATTTATATCCAAAATTTATTCTCAAGATAATTTGATATGTATTTTGAAATTTCCTTATTTGGTTAGAGTAGTACCGCCAATGTAAACATGTATCCATGTAGAGGGTCATACAACATTTGTTTTCATCAAACAAAATATTTCGGTTCTCTAAAAACAATTGTTGAAAAAAAACTTGAAATAAATTGTTGAAGGTAAATTGCCAAGTATAAATTAAATTTACAAAGACACAAATTAATTTGAATTATATCAATTAACAATTAGTGAATAACAATTAAATAATAATAAATAATGATAAAGTAATGATAAAATAATGATTGAAATTATTTTTTCAAAGGTTATGATTGTTGAAAGTTTATTTTCAAATGGGAGAAGAAGAATTTAAACGTTCAAATGAGATAAAAATTGAAATCAAATTAAACTTCAACGTTAAATGAAACAACAGTTGTGGCGGTAATAACGCAATATACCGCATTGAGTACTGTTGTGGAAACATTTCGTGGTTAATGAAATCCAACGATACGGTAGCCTTCGGAATAGAATTTCAACTTTACTCAAGTTGGAGATTACGTTAATTCAAGTGTATTACAAGTCATTTTATCTTACATAAAGTATGTGATTACCAATTTTTGTTTTGCGAACAAACAATGAACAATGTTTTTGCGAGAGAGAAAAAGATAAGCAGTATTGTATTTGCATTTTCCTTCAAAATCGAAATAATTTTTCTCATTTTTCCATCATAAGGTGCATGAGAAAGAGTTTGGTAATCAAAAAGGGCTGGGTAGACCGATCATTGGTCCCAGCTTTGGGGCCTTGTACACAGACCACACACCCAACTGGGCGTGTAATGTCTCACTTATCTCACAGCTAGACTTATTGTCTACTTTATTGTACATTTTTGACAGTACAACGTTGATTTTGAATAATCGAAAGTTGTTATATAATAAAAAAACATTCATACTATTTACAATAAATAATTATAAATAAACAGTAAATTATAATTTTTATACAACTTTCTTGAACAAATTCATGTTTCATTTTATTTTAATAATAATAAATAATAATAATAATAATAATAAACAAAACAGACCCAAGGTCAACAGCCAATTTTGACAACAAAACAGACACATGGTTTGTTTACTACCATTAAAAATGGCCGTTGCCACAGATTATATTTCATAATCTCAGAAAAAGTCTAGTAGTTAGTTCTGTTGGTTAAGGAGTGTTTTTTTGGTTTACCTCTGCTTTATTGCCAAGCCTTTCGATTCTCGATTCACGATTATTGATTGTCTTTCATTCGTAAACAAGCTGACAGTTAGAGGGAAACGCCTTTTTTTTGCAAAACATAAGTACCTTTCTGACACGAGAAAAATCCCGCCCGATCTGATGAGTAAAAGTTATATTTGAAAATAAATGAGTTTTTTTTTATTATTCTCATTCACGACTGATGATTTCAAGTGCTATTGAGGCCAGGTTGTGAAATTGAAAACGGATTTTTCGTTCAGTGAAGATGACAAAAAAAAGGGTCCTCATCAGTTTTAGAAAGGAATCACATCTTTAATTTTTAACGAGTCACCGTTTGATATTTTGATAGTCAAAAATAGATGTATGCGGATGAAGAATATTAATTTGGAATTCGTTGGAGAATTAACTGTTATAAAATGTGGGTTTTGTCGAGTATATTTTGTCACCGATTTTTGGGCCGAATTGAATATGTATGTATTCTGTGGCATATATTTTTGCCTGATTATTATTCTCGTTTAATTTTACATCTTTTCCTTAACGTTACTTTTTTATTTTTAATTGCGGTGAATTTTCATATAAACATCCACGAAATTGATTGGGGTAACAAAAATTCCTGTAAAACCTCATTTTGAGTTTCAGCCGGACGTTGTATTGTGAGAAAGGGGTTTTTGCTGATGTAAAAGTTTTCTAATAAATGATATTGAGTAAATGAACAGTCTCAATCATTTTCGCAAACAAAAGTTGATTGTAAAATGAATAGCTCATTAAATAACGATTTATCATGTTTGTTATTTTCCCGCGAACGTATAATCATGCGACTAAAATGTTTGTCACTTATAACTACCGTTATAGAAACGCCACTAGATTGATATTTTCGTGATAGTAAACGAAAGAATAATAAAAGTGCTTAATTCCCGTTGAAGTAAATATAAAAGCAGCGTAGGTAGGTTATTACGGTTTAGCCTCTTAATTTACGTTTGTGTCAGGAATTTATGTCTTTTTATTCAACTGCAAATAAATTAATTAAATAATTTGTGAAAAAAGTCATCTATTACTTTATAACGGAGCAGATATTATAAAATACTATTAAATACTTTTAAAAACGATCATAAGTATTTTTTGTTATTTTTTATAATCTTTAACTTTGAAATAAGATAACTTTAAAAAGGTTTTTACCAACGTATTAAAAAAACGTTTTCGACAAAAATATTCAAAATAAAAATAAACATGAATCTGAAAATTGTTTCGATAGTGGATAAGAGATGGCGCTGTAAGTAATCGCTAGGTGGCGCTATATAAAAAGATTTATTACTTTATATTTTTATAAATTTTTAACTTAATAAATGTCATTGAAAAACTAATTTGCAAAATTTCAAATGATTTTTCCCAATCTTGATGTAAATAGTAATAATAAATCATTTGCTCACAAGATTAGTTACGAGATTGTTTTTAAAAATGTTCTAAATACCAAATAAAATGTTATTTTAAAATAATACTACCAATAAAAATGTAAAAATATAAAGTAAAACGCAAAAAATATTTATTTTTGAAAGAGCTAAAAGGTAGTTTTGTAAGCAACCGCTAGATGGCTCTTCACAAAAAGATATAACATTTTATATTTTGACACCCAAACATTTTATTTACAATTAAATAAGTACTTTTGTACATATTTCAATCATAAAATTGATATAAAAAATATTTCCAACGAATTTCCAACTGATTCATCCTCGATCTCAAGGTAAACAATTTGCATCGTTGGCCCACAATCCTCATGACATACTAAAATCCCGTGCTTTTCATATAATTTTGTATTTTGCTCTCATCTCATGCACAGAAAAAAAGGGGCGAAAAAAAAATCTGAGAAACTCGGTGAAGATGCATGTGAATCAAGTGACCATTATTGTCGTCGCGTTTGTCTACGGACTTTCAATCGGTTATTAATGAACGAGATCGAACATAATGAGCGCTGCCCAACAGCTTGTTCCGAAGCAAATTACTAGTCTGGTACGCCACATTAAAACGTTTCATTCGCAATGGGTGTGTTTTTGCACGCGTGAAGATAAACGCGGCCGATTCAATTCCGCATTTCCATCTGTTCAAATCATGCTCGGTGCGTCGTTACACGTTCTCAACTGTATCGAATGCAATGCACCAAGGACGCATTCCGCGCAATTCGAATCCGATGACTCCAACCGGAAGCCAAGTTTTACTACCGATAACTTACTTTCACATTGGTTCTTGATAATAATAATTATTTCCCAGCAAAACAATCTTTCTAGGGAAATATAAAAGAAAATTTGTCCTCTCTTGGTTCCGTGTACAATTTTGTTCGATAAAAATACAAAATTCAATTTTAACCATTTGTTTTTTAACTGAAAAACATTTTCTTCTTTTATTTTTTCGGATAACAAATTTCGGAACAAATTATTATTTGTTAAACATACGAAAATGTGACAATTTAGCGGTTTTCTTTTATAAATGTTATTTCAAATCTGGTTTCGTTTTTTTCTTTTTTGATTTGATAATGGATTGAATTTAAACACAAAAAGAAAGAATAGAGAGAAAAAAAATGTGTTTTCAATCTCAGCATTCCAAAATATTTTACGAGTGGGTCATGTTTGTTTTACAAGTAGTCGAGTGTAAGATTTTTCGTATAATCAATTAACAGGAGAAAGTTTTGTGATCGTAAAATGTTCAAGTCAGCCAATGTCTGAAGGGGACTGGAAAATACAAATTGTACCGACAGTTTAACAAGACTATAACTATGATATTTTGACATCCGACTTGGATGTTCACATTGATCAAACTTTCAATCAGTCAGTTTACATTTTGTTCGACATGGAAATATTGTTCATTCTGTGAAATAATTATTTCCATTTTTTTTTCATATTTTTTAAACAATATTTTAATCTAAATTTCAGTTTTATGACAATTTGACATGTTTTTCATCATTAGTCTTCTGATGTTGAAATTTTGACCAGTGAAAGTTTGCAATTTGTAAAATGTCTGTGCTGCAAAAAAAAAATGAAAGATGTTATAATTACAGTTGAATAAAAATGAATTCTCAAAGGCAACTCAATAGGCAAAATTATCCTCCAAAAAAAGATAAAAATGCCGACCTGATGAATGTTATTTTGATGGAAAGTTTTTTCTAAAAGAACACTTTTACGAGACGATCGTAATTACATATACTCGTGCAAAATTCTTTTCAATCCTTTCAAAAGTTATACGTCTTCATGATGACCGATTTTCAGATGATGATCCCGGGAGATTTATAGAGGCGTTGTCAAGTAATTTGTAAGGTGGTTCCAACATAATCGACCATGTTTGTTCCATCGCCTTAATTTTCTGATGATAAAATTACATCTGTTATATTCGACTGACATTTACAATTCAACGTGGAACGTCGTAAATTTCATGTGTAGAAATCTCTTTTTTTTTTGTAATGACACGTGCAGTCACGAAGAAACTGCTGAATTTCAATGGAATGCCGTTTTTTAATATCAATTTAAAAAAAATGAACGTCAGGAATAGATGTAATTTTGTCATAATAAAATTACGATAAATCCGAGGATAAATTATGTATCAACTGGAATAAAAACTGACAATAAAGAAATTTAATATTGTAAGAGACATAACAAAAAAACTGCTCAGATTAATTGAAAATAAATTATTCATTTATAATCATATTAATTTTGTTATATGTTTTTTGTATTTTATAAATGTAATCAAACTGGCCACATTGAGTCATGTAATTAGATCGTTTCCACTTGATCTTGGGTTACCAGGTCAGGGACGTTTAAGGATTTTATCGATTTTATTCTAACTTTATGGTTTTACTTCAAGTCTTAATATTTAACAAATAAAATCATGAACAATTGAAAAAAGAAGGAAATCCAATGAAAAGTAAAAAAAATGAAAAAAACAAAAAGTTAATAAAATAAACTGAAACCAATAAAACATGCATAACTTGATTTACAACCAAATTTCAGCAACCTGGAATCTCCGGTTGACAAACAGAAGTTAAAATTAAAAATTTTAGGAGTAATAAAATTCAAAAGATCGAAACATAAAAAAATTGGAATTTAACTATAAAAAAATGTTGAATACTGGTTATGATAAAATTAGAAAGTGTAAATCAATCATTACAGTGAATAATTGTATATTAATAGTAGTTGCGGATAGAAAGTTTTCGGTATTAAAATAGCGTAATTATACGATTGTCTAATAATTTATTCGCTGGGAAACCGTAGTCTTTAGTTGTAATTTGTTTACAGGTCCAAAATAAGGGTTTAACAATATGAAAGATAAATTCTAGAAAAAACTGTACAAAAAATTGAAAATCATTTCTTTTCAATTCCGATCAAGTCTGTTAATATCAAATTATGTTTCCAGTTTTGTTACAATTTGTTAATTTTTAGTTATTAATATTTTCAAATTTTTTCATATGATATATTAATTATACAATTTATCAATAGTAATCTTTTGTATTCACAAATTGTAATTGTAAAGTTAAAAAAAAAAATTGACATTCCATGTCCCATAAATGTTGGCATGTATGTCACACATCTATACATTTTTACTTGAGTCCTTGCAAAGTGGAAATGTTACAAATTCTTCATCACAGTGTCAGAGTAAAAAAAAATTCGATTCGAGGGCAGTCGGGAGAATTAGCCAAACAGAAGGAGCATCACCGTTGAGAGTCTGAACGAGGAGAACAGGTCGGTCCGCTCGAGCGACCCAGTCGAGTTTAATCTAACTGTACCACGGGATTCGTTGGTTGACTGGTGTCCGATACACGTAAACTATCCACTATTTCTATTCTACTTGAGTTGCGCTCTCATGATCTAAGATTACGTGAACTATACGTCCGGACGCGCGACTACACACACTCGCATAATAGCACTCGTCCAGACGTTTTCAACTTGAACAAAAAGTGCACCTGATGCCTCCTTTTACAACCACTCTAAATTGGTACACCTTTTTTTTCAGCCTCGCGACTTTTTTGTCTTCGCCCCTTTTTCACATCCCAGACAGAGTTCAACTTTCAAAATTGCTCGCTTTTACAATTTGTGAATGAACTCTTTTTATTTTTTCAGCCAAATTTTCACTTTCATCCATTCAAAATTCCATTCAGTTAGGAAATGGCTCAGAATTTTAAAGAGCCATACAATTTTCAGTTCATTTTTTTTTTCAACATGTCAAGGTCGGTCCAATTTTGTTCCATTATATAAAGCCGATGAAAGGTTTTATATAATTATTTGAATGATTGAATTTACATTTGTTCTATTTCCATTTGATGTTCAAAAAAAAAATTTTTTTCTTTTTTTCATTTTTAATGACAGACTGATGGAATTTGAGAAAGTGGCTTTTACATCGCAGAGTTTTGAAAAGATGTTCTATTTTTTGTACTGCGTTAAGTCTCACGTGTGAGATGTGGATTTTAAATAAATCATGTGCATATTTCTCAAGGTACGACTCGTGGCGCGGGTGAGAACGGGGCCAAAATGTTAACTACTTCCCAGACGCGATGTTTTGCTTGATACGTTACGTACATAGACGTGTGCACACGTTTTCCCATCAAAGTTGCAAATAAATGAACCTTCTTCAGCGTGACTGGTCAAACGGTTCAGCGTCTCAAGATGGAAAGAAAAATAAAACCTATGAGAACATAATGCTCGCTGATTGTATTGTATAAATCTCGATTTTATGATGATGCAAACCAACCGTTTGTTTTGCCTTTATTCCATTCTGAAACTTTGTTCTATTGGATTGTTAGTACAAATATTATTGCAGGCAGACGAATGAAGGAAACAAAATTTTTGGTGTGAAATGTTTTGTTTAAAAGATGAAAGAAATTGTTCAATCAATTTGCAAAATGATGCAAAATTATTAGATCTAAAGATTTGTAGGATTTATAATAAAATGTTATACAAATTCTAAAAATGATCATTTGTTAATAATCCATTTACGATTCATCGAAATAGAAATCTACAAGTTTTTACTTACAAATTGACCTAATGAATCATATAGATGAGATTAATTTTTTGTTTAAGTCATCGTGTTTAGTGTCTGATTTAATTTTAATTTGATTATGAAATTAGTTTAATGATATGGTTGATAAGTTAACGCAATTACTAAATACAAAATTGCTTCAATTAATAAGTTAAGACTTTTGCTGTGTGATATAATGTGGGTACTTATAAATATTTAACAGATAAAATAACATTAAGTAAAAGCATTGCAAAATGCATGCTGTAGCTAACGAACACAGACAATGACGCATTCTGAGAGCACTTGCGAGGAGCAGTGTAGGCGTAGTAGTGGATTGCTCCGGAAAAGCTATAAAGGTAAAATCCGCTGCGCCAGTTGTCGAGGTTAATATGAAAATGTTGGAATCGAAGGAAAATAAATTTCAGGATAAATGATGTTAGGAAATTGAGTATCGATTTCTATCCTTTTGCAATCGCCAAGGAATTGAAAGTTTATGCCAAGTGAAAATTCATATGGATGAATCAACCAACTTTGTATACACGTTGTTTAACTATAAAAATATTTTTTCTCCTTTTTTTTAAAACCGATGACTTTAGATGAACTTTTATTTGTTGTATCTTTTATTTTTGAATTTTCATTTTGATTTTAGTTTATTGTTTTATGAATTTTGTTAGATCATTTTGATATAAATTTGATATATAAATAGAAATAGTAACCAGCCAGATGCAAATATTTCATGAATCATATTTTTATGCAATTTTTTTTTTTCATTCACGTGCAGAATAATATGTTAATGAAAATATATATCAGATAAAAATTAGGAATAACCTGTTTTATGCGAACGATACGCATGACTGAATCGTGAACATGCATTCCAGCGATTAACATGAATAAATTTAAGACTGACAATTTCCTTTTGTATAGAGCAACAGTACTCGAAACAGTAGTTCCATTTCGAATCGCGTTTGCGGTTTGTTTGATTAATCGTGTTCTTATTCTAGTAACTCTCACGTTGATTAAGGCGAATCAATTTTGCTCTGTTCGTAATACAAATCACTTAGTTGCTAATACCTTCTCCAATTCGATTTGTATTGAAATAAAAATTTCAATTCGCTATTAAGTCTCATGTTTGCAGTTTTACAATTTATCAATTGTATTTTTACATTGTTTTCCTACAAATCTTTAATTTTGTAACTTCACAAATATTAAAAATTGAAATCATAATTTTACAATTATCAAAAAAGTACATTTTTTTCAAACGACATTTCACAATTTTTCAATTCCTAATTTTACAGTTTTCAGGGTGTAAGTTGTAATTTTACACTCTCTTTGATGTAATTTCTTGATGATGTCATTGTAATTAAAAAACCACCTCAAAGATGAATATTCAAATAAAGAAAAAAAAAAAAGTTAAACAAAAGTCGAAGGTCTCCAATTATAGTGTTCGCGTCTTTATGAATCACATATTAAATTGAAAATGATGTTTCCTTTCTTAATTTTCTACGAACAGGCTTTCATCACTGGCATAAAATTATCCCCGATTGGCGCAACTGTCGAGTGACAATTATCCCGAACGCCTTGAGAGCAAGAGAGAGAGAGAAAAATGGCGCGCAATTTCGCGCTGTTAATGTGCGTTACGATTTATTTTGATGCGAGGCTATTTGTTATCATAGCCGCTGTTGCGTAAGCGCCGCAATTATAATAGCATGCGAATTACTGTCGCTCGGTTATATTTTCACCGTCGCATCGTCCTTGTTACAACTTTCCAAGCTACCGTTTTTCGTTGGCAGGAAGAATGTCAAAGGCTCCGAGCGCGAAACGCGGTATTGGATAAACGTTTCCTTTTTCATCCTTGAAAGTGCAATAATAACTGCTCGCACATTCGACGGCATTCACTTGTCTGATGGATGAAAAGTTGCCACCAGTTGAGGACAAGATCTTTCATACCAGTAAACATCCGAACGTTCATTTTTTTTCATTTTCATATTTTATAACAAAATGAAAATTGAAAATAATTTATTTTTTCAAATCTTGCCCCAAATTGATTATGAAATTGTCCACTTTTTCAACTTGATGAATAATTTAATTTGCACCGAGTAATTGAACTCGTTTGAACATTTCAAAATTGACATTTTTAACAGTTAAACTTGTTTTTGTTAAACATTTTTTTCTGTGCTTTCGACTTTTATTACTTTTGATGAAAAAGTTGTAATGCAAATCAATTTTATTGAGTTATGATAATTTTTAAGGCATGAAAAATATCACGCCCGAGAGCCTAGACGAACATTGTGGATGCTCGTGGTTATTACAGCTTTCCAGTTGAGAAGAAGAAGAAGTACGTTTGTGCGCGCCACGTAACCGTTATTATTTACTAAGTCATTTGCTACGAGGTACTTTCATCCTTACGCAACGGAAACCGACAATATCCCATCTCTTTTCTGTGCCATACTTGTCCGTGGCTTTGCGAAATCGCTCCTGAGAATCCACATGTGACTTCTGTTACACTCTAGTCGGAGCCTTTGCGACCAAATTATACAATTCATTTTGTTTTTCATTCTCACTCAATTATGACACCTTTTGTCACGCAACAAACATAGAATCTGGAGCAGTTTGTTCAACGCGATAAAAGTCGTCCTAATGAAGTAATATATTATTTCATTTTTATTATTACACCGCCAAGAAAACTAACTTTGACGTAATTTTTTACGAAACGTCATCTGGTGGTGACAAATATTCATTCACAATTGTGCTTTTTAGTAGTTCGTTAGCATTTTTATTTTATAATTTAAATATTAAAGAATTATTTAAACAAATTTTACAAAGCGCCACCTGGCGGTGAGATTTTAATTTTGCAACAGAGACTTTTGGCCATTTTAATTTTCATTTTGTAAATGAGACACCATTCAAACAAATTATTGAAGACGTAAAAAATTTTAAAAAGATGTAGAAGATGTAAAAGATTTTAAAAAGCTCCACCTGGTGATGGAAGTCGTAACTTTAGAATAGAACTTTTTGACTTATTGAAATGTTAATTTTCAAATTTTAAATTTGTCATCTGTCGATAGAAATATCAACTTTTAGTCATTAAAGATAAACGTCTTAATTAATTAATGAAAAAAAAAAAAAACGTTGACAGCTGACAATAATGAAACGTCGTTTCTTGTGTCAACAAACATGAAGTTTGTTTATTCATAAGTTAAGAGTCTCACAGCGAGGCAGGATAATCTTGATGTCACTGTTCCATTGTGACATAATTTATAGTTTAATCGTCGGGTAGTAAAAACATTGAGCGGCGAAAATAATTCTTTTAACAGGAAGAAGACAGTTAGAATTGGCTTTTATTGATGTAATACATTAACGTCGAAGTCTCAACATTACCGTGTCGATCGCAAGTCAAACATGCAGTTAGGTTGTAGATCATTTGATTACGTTATACCCTCATTCATATATTTGTTATAGTTGCAAAACAGTCGCAATTAATGATCCACCGAGGTTCATTCATGTCGCTGAAAATTTCACACGAAAAGAAAAATCCTGATTGAATCAATTTTAATTGTTTCAACGAGTTTCAATGTCTTCATTATTTCAAACCAGAGATGGCTTAATTAATAAATGTTTCCACAACAAATACTTTACATTACAAATTCTTCTGATGAGTTAACATTTCAATTACAAAGTTCGAATTTTACAGTTCGAATTTGAAATTGACCCTCAACCATGCGATTGTTTTTCTTTTATACATATTTAATTGTTCAACATATATCTACAATATTATATTATATATGTGTGAAATATATGTTAATGATGATGACACATAAAGATGGGATTTTTTTTTAAAACGATGTTTATGCAAATTTTTTAATAAATACTACAAAGGATTTATTGCAAAGTAAATACTCCCATTGCCAAGTTATGCAGGCAATTTTGTTATTTTTGTATTTGTTTAAATTCAAATCTGGTTATCCAAACAATTTTACTGAAAAGTTAAAACTTTCACCGCTAGGTGGCGCTTGTTAAAATCTGGTTTCAACAATGATTTCAAGAACAAAAATAAAAATTTTGAATTATCCAAAGCTCTCTTTTGCAAATTTTACATTTCCACCGCTAGGTGGCGGGTTTTAAAAAAACATATGAAAGCAATGATACTTCATTTATAAAATAGACATTCAAAATACCAAAAGGTTCAATTGAAAGGCCAACATTCCGGATACAATGTAACATTTAAAAAATTGATTTAAACGATATATTTATAATTTTAGATTGATAGATCAAGAGTGAAAAATGTTTTCTAAAAATGTTAATGGTCGAAAAATATATATTGTTAAGTAATAATTCTGAATAACAATTTGAATAGTAAATTACTTGTTAATTTGACTCCTATAATATAATCTTAGACATCTGATTTGAATTTGATATACATTTTACTCAAGCTCCTAATAGTTATCATTACCCTCGTACGATATATATAATTACAGATATACGACGTTACGTACAATTATGCCTTACACATATTGCATATTATTATATGTTATGATATGATCCGCAAGATTGGACTATCGCGGCCCATCTGTTATAAATAATTTGCACAAGATTTTGAAAACAAAATGAAACAAAATTAAATACTAAATGGTTAGGAAGTGCGATGACGGAATTTGATAGGACGTCGGTGTTATGTTAACATCAACTTGTTGAAAGTGCGCCTCCAGCCGTGTAAATGCAAGTTACGCTTGGGCACAGTCACGCTACAGCTAAGAATATGTAGGATATGGAATCGTCGCAGTTTCCGGGTGACGCCTTTGAAAAGCAGTTCGCATTGTCGGTCTGCGAAAGTGTCAAAAAAAAATATAACAATAATAAAATAAATAAAATAATGATAAAACTTTTTCAAATGAGTTTTCGCGGTTTTGACAAAACATCTCGGCCTTTTTCCTCTTCGCGACTGTTCTGCTTAGTTGACTGACCGGAAACGGTCACTTCCGCCAAAACAAAAGCGAGTTAATCTTAAGAATGAAATTTAAATTATGCGGAACAAAAATTGTTATGAAAAATCACAACTTGGCGCTCCAATTTGTTGAATCTTTACCGGGTTGAAGTTGTCATTAAGTTGCAAGCGATTTAACCGCACGCAACCATTCATTCATCATTTCGGCGATGATAGAGTGAGGGGTGAAAAATTACACGACAATGCCAATTCTTGAAAACAGGAATGACAATAAAAACTGTTGTTTTTTTTTTTCGTCATTATTCTAATGACTGTAATTAAGAACCGCGCATGTAACGCACAATGTTAGAGATCTTTCTAATCCGATGGTAATACACTCGGGGAAACGTACGACTGCGACAAAAAGTATGCTATTAAAATTTGCATAAAAATTTGTGTACAAACACTTCGGAGCAAGAGAAACAGTGCTATTAATCTTGTTTTTTGTCAAGGTGCGTTTTACAAGGTTATTAAATAAAGTATACAGTATTGGCTGATGGGTTTGGAGCTGATTTTAAAAAGCGACATCTACCTGTGAAAGTTTTAACTTTGCAATGGAATTGTTTGAATGGATGCAATTTTGATTTTAATAATAAAAACAATAATGACTTAGATATTACAGAGCCTTGCAGTATTTAAAAATGTTTATTTTATAAATAAATAAAATAAAATAAATGAATAAATAAAAAATTTCAAAATAAAGAAAATTGCCATACGTAAACGTTAACCTTATAACGGTGTCTTTCAGAGATTTAAATTTAAATTTAATAAATGAATTAAAAAAAATTTAATAAATTAACATTTGCATACAAATTTGAGTTCGAACACTTCAAGGCGAGAGAAACAGTGTTATTAATCTTATTTTTTTTTTGTCAAGGTGCATTTTACAAGGCGATTAAATAAAGTACAGTGCTGGATGGTTAAGTATAAATGCGACTAGGATTTTAAGGATGAAAATCAATGCTTTTAATGTGCAAATATTCACCTCGAAGAGATATCTTAGAAAGTAGTCAGGAAAATGTATGTCTACACGTAAGAACAACGTAATTTCTGGGCTTTCCCTTGGGATCAGAAGTGTCAATGCGATGACATTTTGCGGAGGAGTTACTTTCTATCAAAATAGTATTTACAAATGTCCACTCCCCAAGAACAAAACCATTCATCATTTTTTTATTTAAATAAACACACATCTTTTTTTGTTCATTTTATTATTTTTTCTAATTTCATTTGATTAAATAAGTTTCAAAAAAAAAAATTGTTTGATTGTAAAAGAAATGTTTACATAGTTGAACAATTTAAAATTTGATTGCATTTATGTAACTTACATAATTTACTATGAGTTATTGCGTGCAATGTAAGTTTCATTAGGCAATTATCAGCGCTTAGAAATTTTAATTTAATAATGAAAATTTAAATACAATTTTATGGCTGTTCTCCTTGCTTGTGTAACGTCACTTGAGCTCGTATGTTATTGATTATTTTATTGTACAAAATTTCAAAATATATATAAATATATTAAACTGAAATTTTACAAATTAAAAAATTAGGAATGTTTTTTTTATTTAACATTGATTAAGTGTATCCAGTTTGGTGACAAATTTTATAATTAAACGAAAAATTATTAATTAACAAAATTTGTGTTTCAATTGAGATTGCCAATTAAAATGTTTCATTTCAATGTTGTTAATCCGTGTGCGTAATTATTCTAAAGCGTGCAAAACTCAACTTGACTAAAGAGGAGTAGCTGTGAACGCGGTGCCAGTGAAACCTTACCTTACGCAATATTGCTCTGAAAGAACATCCGGTGTAAAATATTCTTGTTCATAATTAGATTCTGGTGTCACACACAGGTGTAGTTGCAAGCTAAGAATTTAGGACCGTATTCATAAAAGGGTTATAGATCTTCCAGCAGAACTACACGGATTTTAGAAAGTCCACATAACTTTCACAAGCTTCATAATGAACGAAAGATAAGCCAGTTTCTAGTTGTATTTCATGACACAGGTTTTTGTATAAATATCAGCAAATTAATTACCAATAAAATCTCAGATTAAACTCGCCAGGACGTATTCGGTTTAACCATTCTTTTCAATTATTTATTTTTTTTTGCAGTTATTTTCATTCAATATTTTATTTTTCCATTCTTAAAATTGGTAAAAAAAAAAAAAACAAATCTAAAATATCTGAAAACAATTTTTGTTATAAAAAAAAGCTGTTGAAAAAAATGCATTGAAGGAAATAAAAAGTTTGAAATCTGAAACTAAATTGAATCAAAATGACAAAAACAGTTTTTAAATCATAAAATAATAAAAACAGTTAAAAATATGTTTTGTCCTGATCAATCGAAATTGACGTGTGTAATACAGAACTGGCCTCACAGCATCGTGACGAGCAATTTAAAAATTGATGTTAGGCAACGTTGAGACATTGTGAATCAACCAGTTATCGTGGTTGCATGAAGAATAAATGAGCGAAATCACTCAACAGGCGTGCGCGCAATCTATGGTACATAAAATAACTACTAACGAGAAAATTATTTTCACGCGTCAGCCTCAGATGTTCGCTTTTTTTTGCTTATATTCATTTAAACACAAAGTTATGAAATTCATCCTCTTTTTGTCCAATTTCTTTCGTTCCAGCTTGATCTGTTAAAGGTCATTCGAGTTTCCCTCGTTTTTATAGTTCGACTCGAACTGGAATCGAATATTTTCCAACTATCGAATATAAAATCAACTGAAAGAAACAAAATTCATTAATAGAAAAATTGTTACAACAATAATTATGTTAACAAAACTTATTAGAGAGGAAAAATTGATTGGTCATGACAATTTTTCTCCCATAGCATTAGTTGCAGATTTTTCAGCAGAATTTGAAATTCATAGTCGATGGTAATCATTTGATGATCAAGATAATATTTGACTTGATTACAAGCTCATCATGCAATCTCTTGTAATGATTCGCCTAATTACAATACTAGATGTGTTTAATAAAGACGATTAAGTATTAATTACCTTATTCACTTTTTTTTTCCTTCACAACTCAGATGAAAATAATTTTTTTTTAATCTCAAAAATTTAGTATCAAAATTTATTATATAAAAATAAATTATTAAAAATGATTACAATATTTTGATTAAAAAACAATTAAATAATAACTGGTAATAATAACAACCCAATTTACACACTTAGATAGACAAAAAGAGATAAAAAAAATTTTCCCAGTGTCATTTCCTCTTAATGAATGGTTACATAATGAACGATTGAAGAATTCGCACAGGATGCTGAAGAATGAGAGTAGCTTTTGTGCGATATAGTATCCGTTAATGATGTTACTTTTGCTTGAAGGCAGGTCTGTCTACTGATTGACCGAAAGTTTTCGAATATGCAAAAAGAGGTGTCCTCTGAACTTGTAGGATTTGCGTCCAGGTATATAATCAAGTTAAGGAACGTGCTGTGGGCTTGGTCTATAGACGACCTACTGGCACGAATACCGCGCCTTTCTACATCACTTGGCGATCTTATTGGTACGCTATCCATACTCGTTCAATACTTGAACCCATTTTTGTAATTTTTTCTAAAAAAAAAAAAATCATGTTTGTCACATTTATAAATTTTGAAACAAATAAATACTAACTTTAATCAACATGCAAATCAATTTTCTAGAACTTTCAACTTTATTTGCAATCAAAATGATGCAATAAAAATGAAGTATAAAAAGTACACAAAAAAAATTGTATTAAATTAAAAAAGAATTTAAAACTTAGTAAAAACTTATGAACAAAAAAAAACTGTAAAAATATTTTAGAAACTGAATGTGGTATTTGCATTTTGCTTAAAAATTCATTCGAATCTGACTAACAAACAAGTTCGGATTCGACAGACGGAAAATTGTATCGAAAATTGGGTCAGTTTGGTTGAGAAAACAAGCTGCCATGAAATCGGAGAGGCATTTAAAAAAAATGATACCCGATGAGCGCTCAAATCGAATATATCCTTGCGCGGCATTCCTCAAACGTTTCACAACGATTTTTCATTAGAATTTTAGCGGACATTCGTTGCGCGTTGCTGCAACGTCTCGCGGCGTTTACGCGAGTTGCTGCAACTCTCGATGCTTTCTCCCAATCTATGTGGTCATGCCGGGTATGAGACCATGAGACCATCTTCCTGCATAGTTGATAAATTTTAATGTTCTTCAATCACAAACAAAAACAAAACCAACTTAAAAAAACTTATAAAAATGAAAAAAAAAATAAATAAACAAACAAAATATAAAAGAAATCAATACAAAATAAACAAAATCAAAATAAACCGATAAAAAAGAGAAGAAAACAAATAAAATACAAAATAAACAAACGAAAAAGAAAAATAAACAAACACAATACAAAAAGACCAAAATACAAAACAAGTGGTAGAAATAAAACAAAAACAAATCAAACAAAAAATGAAATATAAACAAAACAAAAGAAAAACACAGAAACAAAATAAAACTGTCTTGAACATTTCTTATAGAATATCTTTGTATGACCTCCTGACCTTGACTCGTTTCTGTAAACAAACTAACTTGTCATCTCACGAACGATGGTTTCTAGAAATGATGATAGTTGAGAAATATAATAATTTACTTCTGTTTATTATTTATGTTTAATTTTTTTCAAGGTCTATCTATTAGGGATAGGAAAGCCTATCTATTAAGTAGATTCGGAAACTGAAAAAGAACCTTCAGTTTTCCTGTCCAGTTGCATCAGCTGCTCGGTTGAGCGTGACCCAAAGTCAATTTGCACATCCGCAGATATCAAAGCTGCGAAAAAATGTCGCAGTTGTACCGACGGTGAGAGTAAATAGCCTCTCTCTCACTTTCCGATTCAATTTTTCGACTGAAACTACTAAAATACTTTCTTTCTTTTAATTAAAAAGTTTTGTTTTTACTCCATTCATGCTGAAAAAATTTAAATATAAAAATCAAAAATAGAAATAATTTCAACAAAAATCAATGTAAAAATATTTGTCTGCTGAATCATTCGATTTCTTCCCATGTAAAAGGTTCCTAAACAATGAGTTAATTTGCATTTTTTTACTTATAACCCGTCACATCTATGTGCCAGACAAAAGCAAAAGCAAAACTTGTCTACACAATTTTTTTCTATTTGTTTCGTATCAAGCTTAGATATGTAAATTGACTCATTGTTCCAGGATTGCATGAGCACGGAAGCTGTAAATCAAAATTGTCAATGACCGATTTTCAACTCCATCTATGTTTTTCCTAGAAAACTATTATTTCTGTTGTTTTTTTTTGTTTTATTTTGATTGTTTGTTTTTTTTTTTGTACAAATATTTCATTTTTAAGTCTTCTTCAAGTGACACAACGCCAGGAAAAAAAATAGTATGTAATCATACGTGTACAAACACGTAGGTGTGTTTTTCTCTCACAAAAGGTTAACAACAGATTACTGTTTCTGCTAGGATTAAAATTCTCACCATGAAGAAAGAGAACTCCATAAAGAAAACAAAATATTGGCTCAAGAGGTGTTTGCATTCTGTGATAAAATTTGGAGGTTATGTCCAAATTATTGAACGTTTGTTTTTTTAGGTTATTTTTTAGACAAGATTGTGCGTTCTGATGCATTTTTTCTAATTGGTGGATTTAATTGTTAAGAGGTATGGGAGAAGAAAAAGTTGATCAGCGTGTATTGATTTATGGTGGATATATATTTTATACGGGAGATATAAGAAATCCTGGCCGGATTCTATTGTTTGAGAAGCTAATGGTTTCGACTTGTGTTGAATACAATGCAGGTGCAATATAATGCTTGTACGTTGAATTCAAATAATGCACAAGTACTTACAATGTGTTCAAGCTAATTTGATGTAACCAGGCCGGATTCTGAGTAGGAACCTGTTTTGTCTAAAGAAACACGCGTATGAATTCAGACCAACGGTCAATCAACGGTAACTTGCAACAATTGACAAATATCAACGACATAATCTAGATCCCCTCACCATTTATGTCAATTCGCTCGTGAATTGCATTCTGAAACTGAAAATTAATTTTGTATCCCTTCGTTCGACTTGAAGTTAGCCATAGACTGCGCGCGCATTCAAATGCAGCGAAAAATTCAAACTCGATTTTTAATTTCTCCAGTAGTAATCAAAAATCAAAAACTGTTTAATTATTGACATTTCGAAACCAAAATAAATTGGTGAATCCCCCAAATTTGTCTTGAAGTTAGCTGTCAAGTGCGCGCGCAGTTATAATTGGCGCGAAATTCAAACTCAATTTAAATTTCGATTTCAATAAACTACAATTTTTATTGTATCAATTAATTAAACTTTTATCAGGAGAATTATTCAAACACACTTTGAAAATTCTCATTGAAATAAACACTAAAAAACGCTAGAGAATTCAGCAAATTTAAAAATAGTTTGATCAAATTTCATTTCAAAAACAAAATAAATGGGTGAATCTCCTCGTCTGTCTTGAAACTAGCCATCGACTGCGCGCGCGGTCAAAATTGGCGCGCAATTTAAATTCAATTTGTTTATTTCTTTATCATTCAAAATGAAACTAAAACTAAACTTTTTGGTTTAATAATTCACCTCCCAAAGGAGAAAGCAAGTAACTGCATCTTATCATCTAACGAGCGTGTATTCAATTTTGGCGTGAAATTCAAACTCACTTTCATATTTCATTTTTTTGATAAAAATGTAAATAGAAATATCTAATTATAAAAAAATAGATAACAATGCAATAAGACTTTCCTATACCGTATGATGGACGGGATTGTTTCGAGGAATGTATGACTTGTGACGGAGCTATAAAGCACGGCCTTCCGGTGACCTCTTTAGCCGGTGTTCTTAGTCTTGATCCACCTGCGACGTTCGGTTTTTGCCGACTCTGAATCGACGACCGGTCGAGAATCTATGTGGGCCGAGTGCTGCGGCCCAACGAATTTCGTCTTATAGCCTCTGGCTCATAACGGATCGACACACTGACTCCTCTTCTCACGATGCACCTACTTTTACCCGGAGGAAAAAAATGCCGCGTGTAAACTGTTCGTAAACGTATTGGTCATTCATAATTTTCGTCTAGCTTGTATGTAATTACAGAATACATACTAATTAACACATGCCTGACCTTTTTTATCAACACAATTCGGCGTCTAAAAATAAATCTATTTATTCAACCAAACAAACACAATTATAAACAGTTAATAAAAAAAAAAAAAATAAAAAATACATGAGCAAAAAAGTATGAACATCAATCTTGATTACGCATAAATATTTAAACAAAATTCTTGAAAACATATTTAACGTGAATAATAAAAAAAAATGTTTCGAAATAAATCTGATGTTATCAAAATCGGTGAATGGAATTCGATTAATCAAGCGAATAAACATGTGCAGGTAACTGTAATTTTTATTTGATTTCCTTTGAATTGTAAATCACAACTGGATCACTTGAGAGGGAAGATTTATTTATAATTTTAAAGTTGACCAGCAGAGCGTCAGAGCGTGATATCTATATGAAAATCACCAAGCATAATCTATCGGTTCCGTTCATAGTTTCCGTTTTTTTTTTTTTTTTTTTTTTTATTATTTTTCAACTTATTACGTCTGCTATTTTTACCTTCAGAGCACTCAATGCGGAAAGTTACTTGCTCTTCAGATGTGAGAACCATTTTGCGCCAGAAGTTTTGCTGAGTTGTTCTGCACCAGTCACGACGTTTCATGTAGATGTAAAGCGATGATTACGACCGAATGGTTCGGATTAAAAAGCAACAAAATCCGCAACTCTAATGACTGTATTACAACAATGCACAGCCGTATAAGATTAAGATGATTTGCGACCAAGCGCTCAGACACATAATTTTATAATTGCGTTATAAAATAACACCTTTGCTTCATTTTCTAAACTAAACAAATAACCTTAACTATTTTATTATTTTTTTAAGAGAACTAAACAAAAAATTCATAAATGTTAATAAAAAAAAAAGGAATAGAAAAATTAAATTAAGAAACAGAGAAATTGTTAAGACAAAATGTATTCATTGAATTGGATAAAAATATATTTTTTATATTTCTCTCTCGGTCATGATTTTTTTTTTTCGTGTTGAAAAGATGAAAGATGGTCGAAACGTCGGCCCGCACTTTCTCCTTTGTTATAATTGACACTTTTGATTAAATTATGGCCGCAAGATTATCAGTCCCACGGTGTTCACATATTAGTTAAGAATTTATAAGCATCGCAATTGTACAAGTTTTTGCATTTATTATGCAAGAGCCGAACCTAATATAATGATCAGGATTGGAATTCTGTCAGAAAGAAGACAGAATTCCGTGACAGAGTCCGTGCGTATTTGGCACGAACTCGCGCTTTCACCGTCATCGCTTTTACTGAAACCAATACGTACGCTGCGGGTAATAGTGAATCATTTTGCAATCCCATCCAAATACAAACATACGGAAGTTTTCGATTCTAATTCATAAAAGGTATACACCATTTTTTAAACCGAATCATAAATTTTTATTCGACTTTTTACAAATCTCGTGTTTGTCATAGCAACAAATTTTGTGTCAAGTTTCTTTTTTTTTTAATTCACGTTTAATACTAGGTTGATTAAAATTAAATTTTTTCGATGAAAAAATATGAAACATTTTATCCACATATTGAAATGTTCTTTCACGTGCATTTACTTTCTCCTGCAAGGTGTATGGAACAGGTCGATTAAATGAGTTCGAAAAACATATTGATAAGAAAGTTTGACAATGTTGAAATTCAAGATAAAATTTTTCCCATTTGGTTTAATTTAAACGAATAAAATTAGACTTTAGATGAAATTCGTAAATTCTTGTTTAGAAACATGTTTAAACTTTTTAAACCCTTTTTTTGTTTATCAATTAAATTAATTTTTAAAGTTTAAAGTTAGATTAAAGTTAAAGTCGAGTTTTTAAGTTGTAACAAAATTCAGATCAAATTTAAAAGTCTTGCAATAAAAGTCTGAAGTATAAAAAAAGGAATGTTGCTCAAATTTTGAACAGAAACTTGATTGGAAAAGTTAAATATCAGATAGTAAAAATTTTTTAATATCCTGAAAGTGGAACAGGGAAGGTCATCAGACGAGACGGCCATTCATGAGCGCGGCAAATTTCCGAGTAGTTGTTACAGACTGTATGGTACAGTTGAAACGACGTCGGTATTAACTGATATCTGGAATAATCTCCGGATTCGATGTGACTAGGAAAACCCATGTATAGCCATGTCCCCAAAGTGGCTAGTACGAGCATAAGAACGCGAGGTTTTGAGTGCACAGGCTGAACAGTCGGTCGGATAACTGTATACGCCGTGGTCTCTGCACGATATATTTCAAGTGACATTTTTCAATTCTTTTTATATTACTAAACGTCGAGGATTACGATATCGTTGACACATATCAATTTTTTGCCAATCTGTCGTGCTTGTATATCACACTTTTATGTCCCTTCGTTTATTCTTGACTTTTAAAAATATTGTTCATTGATAAAAAAAATCATACCAATTTTAATTAACTAATTGGTACAAATAATTATTGATTAATTGATTGTATGAAATATTTCTTATGATAACATTGAAATGATTCCGTTTTGTTTCAGTTGGGGCATTATTACAAGATCAAATTGAACCGACGAGAGTAAAAAGGGATGTTGACGGTAAGGATTCATTTTGAATTTTCAAATGTAGAATTACACTTACACGAGATGTATGAATAATTTAGATTGCATTTAACATAATGCCTGACGCTTACTAATTCATACACAAATTCATACACATATCTATGAAATTCATTGAATTGTACAGTTGAGTTTATATAAATTAATAAATAATCTTATATACATTTTTCTTTTGATTCAAATGTTCACACGCTTGTTAAAAATTTTCACACGAGTAAGCTTCGCATCTGATGCATTTGTCCAACAACTTTAATTTTGATTCATATGTATGAAATTATCATTATTTGATTCAAAGAATTTTTATATATTTTCTCATACCAGTTTTCATACAATGAAATTTTGTTATACCAAAAAAAAAAAAAAAACAAACAAACAAACAAACACAATACAGTAATTTGTAAAAAATAAAGAATTTACTTTTGTAAATAGATGATTTTTAGGCATGATTATAATGCACCGTGTACATTTTCTTTTTTACTGTTAGACCAAATTTTTGTCTGACCGTTTAACTTTTGTGTAATTTCTTGTCATGTAAATAATAATTTATCATATCTGTAGAAAAAGTTTAAATACATAGAGATTGATTAATTCGTGTTATAAAAATTGTAATCGTTAATCATGATAAAAGTAAACCAGTTGCAACATTTCTGCTGATATGAAAATTTTCACAGCTTTTATTGTAGACAACAAATCTTTCAGAACAATCAAAAGTAATGGTAGAAAGTGTTCTTTCATTTGGAAAAAAGTGACATTATTATATCAATTATTTTCAGTCGAGGTTATTAAAGTACTTTTCTTTCTGACTAATGAAATATTTTCCAAATGTTTACATCCAAATTTCAGATGGTTTGAATTTCTTTTTAGTTTTTTGTTTTGTTCAATAACTGACAGATTTTATCATGATTAACAAATTTGCAATCAATTTTTTTGGTATAGAGTTTTTTTTATGCACAAAAAGATGATATGATAATCCCACTTGTAGAAAACCGCTCTTGGTAACACACTTAGCTTTATGTTGACGCTTCGATTTTGTATTCGATCTCAAAATTGTGTGAATTCAAAATTTCAAAAAGAAAATTATATGAATTAAAATTATTATCAGCGTGTAGACGCGATGTGCGACCATGTAAATACAAATAAATGAAAACTGGCTATTCCAAGCATTATTTCGATTGCACTGCATACCGCTATCCATTCTCACCGTACCACTTCTGCCTATCGTACGCTTCAAATACATCACCATGAGGCGCCCATAATAACAAAGTTAATTTCAAATAAATTTTTAGTATCATACCTCTGATAAATTAACGAGCCTTTATCTCTCGTATAAATCATAATTATTAAACTAAAATCCAAGTAAAAAACCAGCATTAATGTTGCATACCCGCAGCATAATTCATTTTTACTTGAGAATTTTCGCAAAATTGATGCTTTGATAGTATATATATATCATGTATAATCAATTTTCGGTTCATGACGTTCCTCAAAGCCATCAATTTAATTTAATAGAAACTCCAATAAATCATATCGATGATTAAATTCAATTTTCTCTTACAAAATTGTACGGAAATAATTAGATTAACGATTTTTAATAGCACTTTTTTCAAATTAAACATTTTTTTTAATTTTACTATTGTTTATACTTTTTCTTTCCCAACGAATCTTGAACCAACATTTGATTATACAATAACTCCAATTTACAAACATATCAACTAATTTATAAAGAAATTCAAAATACTGTGAAAGTTTTTAATTTGTTGAAATTTAAATTACATAACAATTATTTGACATTATTGGTTTCTTTCCGAGATAAAGAAGCTCGTCAACTAAATCGTCTCTCTCTCTTTCTGTTTCTGTTCTGTTCCCGCCTGCTCCCTGCCTTCAAATCTTCTCAACAACTGGATGCCGTCTTCATCTAACGTCCGCTCGTCACTCCGTCTCTCCGACACCGACTCGAATTCGACTCGACTGACATGACTAAAACTCCTGAAACTGAATTTGAACACGTGACTGGACTCAAAATCGCAATACTGGTTAATGTAAATAAACCGAACGGAATTCCATTGTACATAAACTGTCTTCCAATTGAAATTGACCGGAGTTCAGGCGCAACAACAGTACTTTTGGTCTCAGCCCAACCAGGGAAATCGTCGCCACCTGTTGGCGTGTTATCTAAAACAGCCCGCACCTTTGTCCAAGATGGCGCCAGTACCGAGTACGCGACCCAAATATTGGGCACTACACTGGACAATGGTCGTCTTTACGCTAGAATATTGTCGACCTCCAGTCGTGTATTCTATGACAAAGAGACATCGCCAGACAGTGCAAACCCTTATCTAGTTTATCCATCGCAATCGTTGAAACCCGAATGGCAATTCAAGTTTGATCTTGACAATGCTGGATCGCAGAACAGTAACAGGATCAACAAAGAAGATGACACCGCAACCACAGTATCCGATATCAACGATTTTTCACCTGGAGAAAATGATATCATCAACAAGTCCGAATCGCCAATCGACTTGTCGATTTTCAAACCAGCAAAGGTACGACCAGCTGACAACTTGGCAACTTACACGGTCAAACAGGAATACGTGTTGCAAGGCAAATTCGACACGTCTGAGGAAGAGGAACAGAGTGCCAAATCTCGGATACCTAAAGTATTCAGGTCGCAGCCAAAGATATCGACAAAAAAACCTGAACTGAGGAATTTGGCCACGGTCACGTACCATGGATTTGCTGATTTTACCACTACAGTTGGTGACACGGTGATTGTTTTCTCACCAAGCACTTCTTCAGCTTTGGCTGGACGTCCAGCGACAACCATCAAGGGAGATGCTACTCTCAGACCAAACGACGGCGTGGCCGTGATGAAGATCAGACCAACTACTGTTCATTCGCAGATAAAACCAACTCAGACTTTCTTCCATCGTAATCGAGGTCAAAATGACAGTGGATCTTTCCGGAAAAGTGGAAAAGCTGCGAGTATCAATTCCATCAAGATTCAACCAAGCTTGAGTGAGGTCGGTTCTGGTCCAAAAGTGGAATCGACAACTCCACTTTTGTATGTCCCTGGACTCCCGACGGAATCTCTTCAACCAACCGGTTTACTGGAAGTTGTGGATTCAACGACATCAACCGATGGAACTACTACTCATTTCAAAAGCATGATTTATGGTACTTATGTTGACAACAATTATAAACAGATCATCCATACATCTTCGTACGTTTACTTCTACCCTGATGAAACTACGGCTGCGTACGGCACAGAAGCTACGACTGAAGATTACACGACAACGGATACTACAGAAACCGATTTGGATTCAACTATCACAACCATGGGAACGACTCCATCTCTAAAAGATTTAGAGGAGGATGATTTAACGACTCCTTATGAAGAGACCACTGAAGCAAATCCTACTACTGCTAAGAATTTGTTTAATTTGAATCGGGCTAAACTTTTTAAGAAAACGAAACCTGATGATAATGAAGTAACTAATGATATATTACCAAATAATCAGTTGGGTAGAAGCGTTCAACGAGGGTCACCGAAAAATAATGTAAATTCTGGTGATAAAGATCCAAAACCAGTATCTCTATCGACTAGAATTGTGCCATCTACACTTTACACGACGTTTACCTATTTCACAACATTCTTTTTCTCAGATAGTCTAGACCATACAACTACCTCAGTAAAATCACGCGAAGTTGTATCTTCAGAAGTTAGTTATCTGCCGGAAGTGATTTTACCGACCGCAACTCAGACTGTTCCGCCATCTGGATTGTCCACCAAATCACCGACAATAAATATAAACAATAGTAATACGAAGGAAGTTAAACAAGAAGATGAACAGATAGAATTAATTTTTAAGACGCTTTATACAACTTACACATACTTGACAACATTCTTTGAAGAGAGTACAACCAGTATCTCAAGTAGAGAAGTTATCGAAACCAACGTCATCACACAAACTGTAGGACCGAGCAGTGTTAGCGCACTTTTCAGTAATGATATTTCATTGATAAGTCCAACGAAAATAGCAGTAGATGAAGCATCGAATTACATTCCAACTCAAAATTCATTTTCTGTTGAAAATGAAAGTACCGAGGAGTCTCTGACAACTGTTGACGATTTATTCACTACCATCAGTGACGAAGCTGTAGAAGATGACAAATTGAATGAGATGAAAAAATTGGAGCCTAGTTTTAGTTCAACCAGTGGCCAGATGCATGAGGAATATCTCAAAACATATTACACAACTTATACTTACTTCACAACAATCTTTGTAGATGACGAGACTGAAATTGAAACACGAACAGAGGTGTTCTCTAACATTGTTACTGAAAATATCAAACCTACTGCCGTAGTTCCAAAACCAGTGACAACTACGAGTGTAACGTCTCAAAATGCTGATAAACCCAACAATCCTCCACCTGAGATATTAGCATACTTGGAAGCTTTAAAGAAAAAGAAATCTCAGGAAGAAGCGTTGACAGTAGCAAAAAAGGTACAAGAAAAAGAAACTGAAGAGAAACAACAGCCTTTCAAACCCGTTCTCAAAGGAAGTGCCAACATAACTACATCGGGACCTATTGATGGAGAAGTGTTGAGTTCGATGGTGACGGATGTTGTTTCATCTTCGAGTTCCGGAGGAGAAACTTTGATAGATATTTCAGATAAGAAAAATATGGTTCCAGAAGATCAAGAACTGTCTGAGTCGAATCATCATGACGTTGAACCAGTTCCAACATTGTTGCTTCAAACAAGCTACACAACGTTTACTTACTTTACAACTATGTACAAAGGTGATGCATCCAATGTTGTAAGTCGGTTGGAAACTGTAACGAATGTTGTCACTGAAACTATTCGTCCATCTGTAGTTTTCCCGGAACCAAGCACAACATTGCCAGTGACATATTTCACAACCTTCACATATTGGACTACATTTTACAAAGGAGGTGATACCGTCATCACCAGTCGTGAAGAAACTGTCAGCAATGTTGTAACACCTGGTGTAACGCCAACGCCTTCGTTACAGTTAGACGTTGTGAAAACCTATCGGCCTTTTGTTGATGCTACACCGGTGAACGACGAGTTTGTACCCGATGGCAAAGTTACAGAAGATAATGAACTTCCAAATAAGGATAACGAATCTAGCTTGCATGGAATTCCAACTACAAATGTTGATGATAATAACATCACTCCTTCGACTGTCAATTCAGAACCAGCGACGGTTTATACAACATTCACATATTTCACAACTTCGTACGTAGGAGATTCTACTGTTGTTAACAGTAGACTGGAGACTATAACGAATGTTTTGAAACAAAATGAAAATCAAATTACTGGACGTGCTATTGGTGGCGCAATTCCAACAGTTCAAGTTTTAAGTGTAAATGAGAAACCAGTTACAAAGATAACTCCATCTAGTGTTAGTCCGACGACTGGATTAATATCAACGATTAGATCGAGCCTGGTAAATGATGGAACTACAACGCACTATATGACCGACGTAATCGGAACTTACATAGATGGATTATACGCGCAAGTTGTGCAAAGTTCAACAAAATTAGAAACTCCTCCGACACCTTCGCTGACAGCAACGCCAACTATTCCTTCTGGAATTTTGTCTCTGAATAAAGGAAGTATTGTTGATGCTGACGAAGTCACAACCGTTTATTACACAACGAAAGAGATTGGCACACTGATCGATGGGTTGTATGCCAAGGTAATTGAAAGTAGCACCAGCACTAATATTGACTCTTCCAAGTTAGCTACCTTGACACCTACAGTCGGTCATCGAACAGGACTAGTACGTTTGATTAAAGGACAAATCGAAGTCAATGATACAACCATCTTTTATCAATCAAAAGTCATCGGTACCAGCATTGAAAACAGATATGCTCAAATAATAGAAAGTACGTCGAGTTACGTTATAAATCCAAGCACAGTTCACAGCGGATCATTGAATACACCTGCTCCTCACTTGGAAAAGAATGAGCCTGCAATAACACCCTCACCAGCAGTTGTCCAATCATCGTTGTCAGATGAATCAACTTTAGATAACTCGAGTAATGATGATCCGAACAATGAAGGTGATGAAAGTGAAAATGGTGAGGAAACTGATGACGAAGATGACGACAAATCGACGAAAAAGTCACGACTAACGTTTTCATCTAGGAAGAGAACTTTCACACCTGTTATAAGACCATTCGCTTCAAGAGCAAGACCAACATTCAATCCAAAGAGAAAAAATGTTCAAGGTGCGGCAACTATAACTAGGACAGACATAACACCTACTATAACAGCAACCTTGGCTGGAAAGAGTAACCGATTTTCGTCATCGAGAGGCCGTGTCAGTTCGCCAATAGGTCCATATTCTTCTACTCTAAATCCTTCTAACGCAAGGCGATTCTCTGGAAGACGAAGCAGCACATTGCCATCTTCAGTGAATCCATCAAGTTCAATCAATGGAAGTAGTAGAACAAGAGGAACGCCAAGAATTTCTCCATCTTCATCTTTCAGCAGTGTTCGTCGAGGACCTAGCTCTATCAGAGGTTCCTCTGCAAGACCTTCGATCAAAGGAAGTTCATCCATTTTGGGATCATCTTCTAGATTCAGGGCAAATATTCGACCGTCATCAACTTTGCAAAGATTGTCTTCAACAGCACGGTTAGAAGATCAGGAAGATAATGCTAATGAATTCACCACAACTACTTTAGTTACGGATGATAATCTTTTTACGAGTTTTGATCAGGAAGGAGTAACTACTACCCCACCATTACAAACTACAACCGAAAATCCACGAAGATCTTCGAGTCCTCTTCTAAGATTCCGTAGGCCATTGACTAGTTCGGCGCGTCAAAGTACAACTCCGCGAAGTACAACTACAACTGCTGCATCCAAGAGAGGTTTCACGAATAAGAAAAATGTAACGAACCCACAAAATCGAGCCAGTTCGAGTAGGGGAACTGTCAAAGCTACATCTGCACCTCCTTCAACTAGATTGAGACAATCATCGAATGGTCTCTTTCCTCCACGTGGATTCTTGAGTAAGAAAACTGAAGAAACACCTATAACACCTTCTGATGTTACATTAGAAGATAATCCAGTAGAAGAAATTACCGACAATGATTACGAAGGTTCAGAAAACGAAGAAACGCCAACTTCTACGGTCCCTAGCCGAAAATTAGATACGATTAAAATTCGTCCGTTTTCAGCTAGTTACAGAGCACGTAGATTTCGTCGACAAGTAAGCCAACTGAGACCCACGAGTCATCGGTTTCGCAGACCAGCAACTTACTTGGAAGAACGAATGGATTCTGATGTGAGCTTGAAGGAAGACACCACTCAATCGAGCCTTAAAAACCCTCCGAGGTTTGGAAATCGTGGACGATCTTTAAGTACCAGCAGACCTTCTTTCAAACCTTCTGTTACTGATAAGTCAGATGAATATGATGACCATAACCAGTATTACAACAATCAGATGAATCTTAGAGATAGAAGCAAGCCTGGAGTTAGCCGCAATACTGCAGCCAGGATCAACCCAACTGCAACAGTTGGTTCTAACAGACAATTCACACTCAGGGAGAAAGATAGTTCAAGTGCAGTTAGGTCGACCTACAAAAGACCATCAACGTTACAAACGCGTGGAAAAACAGATAACCTGTTAAGAACTAGAACCAATGCTCGAACTAGAACTGGATCCGTCAGGACGTTGGGTGAAACTACAAACAATCGTCGGTTATCCAGTTCACGTACTTCCGGAAGAAACCGCAACAACGGCCGCATCCGTTCGTCTACCAGAGGCAAAAATTCTTTTGAAGATATCAGACAAGCACCTTTCTATGAACCGGACACCGATGGCACTATAACCGTAACACATTACGTTCCAACAGAGGTCACTATTCCTGTGGTGAACAAGGGTGTGACGGAACATCGGAATATTATTACAGCCCAACCGAGTACAGAAATTTTGGGCCCGAATCGTTACAGTACAGTGATTGGAAAAGATGGAAGACAATTGGTGGTGATCGCAACTGAATCAACCGGCACCAACTCGCAGGGCGAAATTGAGATCACTCGCTTTTTGTTACATGAAACACCGACCACACGAGTGTCCCATACTTTAACAACCTTCGGTGGTCGTCGAGCTTCTCAATCCATAATTGTACCCACAACCATTTATTCCGTAGAAAACATAGTATCAACAATACGACCTTCTTTAACGAGCGCGAATGCTCCTTTAGCCAATATTTTGTTGTCTCAACTTCTGTTGGGACAGTTGGGGCAACAGAATCCAAACGCGTTGTTACAGGGAATTATGACGCCGCCAACTCCAACCACTAAGTTTGATACACGAACCACAACGTATGTGACCACTCTAACGAAACATCAAAGTACGGTAATTCCATTAACATTTCGCGGTAAGGAAATTTTAACGACACTCGTTGACACCTCAACCAATGTTGTAACAGCAACTGAGTACATTACTGACACAGTTGTGGTAACACCAACTGCTGTAATACCAGCAGCAAATCTCAACTCCCTGCTATACCTACTTCAGCAACCGCAACAGCCTTTGTTGGATCCGTTATTTGCAGCAGCTCCATTGCTAACCCAAAGTAATACTCTGCCTGGGGAGGCTGAGAGAAGAAATCAGCCAGTAGATTTTGACTATAAACCAGATAGTTATGAATATTCTGAAGAGGAAGATGAGAAACCAAAGTCGTTTGGTCGCACCGATGGTAAAGCGAACGAGAAGAAAGATGAAAGCTCTGGTACACCAGCCGAGTCTAGTGTTGTAACGTTGTACGTATCTGGAAAGCGACCGGGTGAATTTAGCACTGTATTAAGTACAGTTAAAGTTGGAGAAGAAAGCACTACATTGAATAGAAGAAGAAAACAAATTGAACAAAATACAATTATCCCATCTGTCTCGCCATCATTAAACGCTGCGTCACAATCTGCCACTTACACACTTTCGGCAAGCGAGGAAACAATTAATGCACATACACCAACCGAAAGTCTCGAGAGCGTAGTGGGTGACGTGGGACGGCATATATCTACGTCCATTCGAGCTTGATCTGACCTCGCTTTATTATAAATACAAAATCATTTTTTTTTCAATAAAATAAAACTTGAAAAATGCAGGTTTTTTTGACTTTGTATACAACTTTTTCTTCAATTCCATTAATTTGTTTCAATTTAGTTTATAGATAAATGTTAAGGATTTCATTTTTAAGTTAAATTATGAACACGTACACATAAGCCGTAGATATTACTTGTAAAAGATTACTGTAAGATTGCGTCAAGAATAAATATAAAATTGTTGATGCGGGATGTCCTTACAATTGATATAAGATTACATTTGAAAAAAAAAATTATGGCATAACAAACGATATTGAACTACAATGACCTTTATCTTTCCTTCTATTTACCTTACTAACGGCCTGTCCAATCTTGCCATTACCACTGCCATTGCCGCCGCACGCGCGCCCACACGGTGAATATCTGAGACTCAAAAATCCCGCAAAAATCTCTAATTTGATTCAAGGGTTCTTTGTTTAAAACTAAGGTTTTGAAACAGTTTTGGTTATAATGGCGACAGCTTTTAGTTTTGGTGTTGATGCGATATAGCTTTAGTCACATAAAAAAAAATTTAACGAAAATTCGTCACGAGATACACATTTCCAGATGTATATCGTACAGCCTTAAGTGACTCTGATGGAAGACATTCGCAATATGACAGTCACAATAATTATTATCCCCATCTTGCGGATGATGATACAGTTACCGATAGAGGGTACAATAACGATGGATTGGCTAGAAAAAGTGTCAAAATTCGGGTACCCGTTGTACGGAGTAGAAATGCTCGTCAGCATGCAGTGACAGTTGTACGTCGAAGACCAGTGGTCCCTTATTCTGTATCTCTTCCACCTAGCAGTATACCCAACTCACCAAGGACGGTTCTTCGTTCCCGAGTTCGAGATCCTAGTACATACGACGATTTCTCACAGTCAAAAGCTGGCCGTCATAAAGTAACGATTACCCGTAGAAGAAAAATAAGTCCAAGTACCACTGAGGTACATCGCGAACGGGTTACACGAAAGAAACTCGTCAACGTTAGACCTGTACCGAGACCAACGCCGATTCCTGCCATCATTACGACAGGATTTTATACAGCGCCATCTGACGACTACGATTATGACGACGAGTATTCGAGCATAGACTATAACCAATATGGCAGCACACCTAAGTTAGAAGAGACATCTGAATTGAACACTTACGAATCTCAGAATACCTACTCTAAACCTACCATCAAATACGAGGATGAGATCGAACCTTCTACGCAGAGCTTCCCAATCATCATTACCGACAACTTTTTCTTTCCCGTATCTCAGGACGACGAAGATCACAAAGTTGTCGAAGATGAGGAAGAGGAGGAGGAGGTTAGTTTCACTACGGAAGAAACACCGGAAACAACAACTGAAGAGGATTATGCGTTTGAACCAACAACGTTCGCCCCAACAGAAGAGCCTTTACAGATAACCTCCGAGAGTCCAGAGAAGAACAGAGAAGAACTACCAACAAGCTCTGACGGTCAACAAAGTCCGGAGTTAAAACAGAAATCGAAGCCTTCTGTTAATGAATTGAATTTCTCAAATACATCCAAGTTTGAGGTGGATGATAAAATTTCACGCGATCGTTATGTCACGATTTCAGATGTACCACAGAAGGCGAACGAATCTACTGTTGCACCAACGACTGGACCTCCCGAGTACGACTACGAAAGTCAAACTGAACCACCGGAAGTTGATTTAAAAGTTTCAAACGATCCACCGGAACATGATTTAACAGTTTCGAATGATACTTCGGAGGTCCAGCAACATGGAACAACAGAGGTACCAGAAGAGGCTCTAACTGTGCAACCAATTGAACCAGTATTGAATCTAACGGTTCAGATTGAACCTCAGACTGTTGTTCCAACGATCAATTCTTCGTATTCAGAAGAATCTTACGTTCCAAGCGTGATTCCCCTTGAAGAAATTTCTGGCAGCACAGCGGAGGAAACTAGTACACCCATTCATCCTTCTAAAACCTTACAACCAGTTACAACTTTGAGTTCTAAAGAGACTGAGGTTGAACTAACAGTCCCTCAAATTTTGCCATCAACGCCAGAACTATCCGGCGAGAGTTCTAGCCAAATGTTTACGAACCCAACGCCAGAACTAAAAACTAGTGTTTATTATACTGAAACAACCGTGACGTCAACGAGATTAAGAACGTACACGTATGTTGTTACAAAACTGAATGGACTAGAGACAGAAGTTACATCTTCAACAACTGTTCGACCGAAAGAGACTGTCCTAACGTTAAAAGTACCCGTTACGATAACACTCCCCCCAGTAGCGGCATCTACGATGACCTCCACAGTAACTCAAAATAATCCTGATTGCAGTAGTGGTAAGTGATTTTTCTACCCTTTACAACTAACAGAAATGGTTACTAGTAGCTTTTGTGGCAGGTCTTTTTAGATCTGTTCTTGAAAAAATTTATTATAACATGGTTTTTTTTTCTTTAATTAATTTAAAAATTTTTACAAGATAAAACAGTAACCATTTCTGATTATGAATTGACAACAAAAAATACAAAAAATCGGCACCAATGCCAGTCAATGGTATAGCGTGAACAACTTTTTGTACAAAAATAAGAATATTAGCATAATAATCTATCCTGTACTTCTTCAGACTGATATTGGATATTATTAAGCTGTATGGTTTTTCACCACATGATTGTAAATTACTTTTCCTTGAATATCCTCTTACAAATAAGTTGTTCATAGTCTTACTGAATGTTCTTATAAAAGTTTTTTTAATTATGAACTTTTATATGAACATATTATTGAAACAAAATTTGTAGATCTTGAATGGAACTTGGTATTTCAAAATGATAAAAGTCTACAAATGTTGTTCCTATTGTGTATTATAACTATGTAAAAAAAAATCTCTTTCTCTCGCTCATTCTTCTAAACCGTATTTTAACTGGAAGCTTCTGAATATCTGTTAGCCTTTAAAAACTATTGATATTTCTACTCCGTTATTCAAATAAAACGTCTGTTTCTCTTATACTTTTTCAAACGATGTACATAATTCTATGACTTATAAACCTTATTGTATATACTTTTCATTGTGACGATTCTTTCAAGTTTACATTTTCTTTAGCATGTTATAAATATTAATGTTGAATTGTAAATTTGTAATCAATTATCTGTCGGGTCCAATTTTATTACCTGTACAAATTAGTAGATTATAAAATGAAATAATGATTGATGCAATGTCAATTGAGATATGACTTGTTTGATTAATTATCAAAAATGAAATTGAATGACAGAAAATACGGAGAAATCAAAAGGCGATGAGAAAGATGAAGAAGAAGGACGAAGATTTAATTTAGCAACCCGTGTGATGAAGAACGGTGTTGAAGTTATTGTAGCTGGACCTACTCCTGCTTTACGATGGGAAAATTCAAATATGCAACCGACATTAACACTTTCAGATGCAGTAGTCATGTTGCTTCCGCAAGAAAGGCAGAATGAGTTTGTTACAAAAACTTGTACGACTACATTCACCTACTTAAATACAATCACTAAAGATGGTACCACCATTGTTACTACAGATCAGCAGGTATTTTTTGCAGATATGCATTTTCTACAAAAAAAATCATAATTCAAAATAAAAAAAAAAAAACCATCACAAAAGTCAGAATGAAAATACCAAATTATTATTTGAATAATTTAATTATCTTGAGTGTAAATTTTATATTGTAGGTAATAGCTAATACAGCAACAGAAGAACGGCACAGAAAACCAGCATCTGAAGCAGCAGCCTACACACTAGAGACGTCGCCAACACTTCATACTGAAGTTTTCAAAACGACCTACAAATATCTGACTTTGAATTCCGATCATCCAGATGAGAACAATGCCTTAGAGAGCAGCTCTAAAGTGATAATGAACACCGTTACGGCACCACAGTATTATCTGGACATGATACTGGAGCCATCTGAAAATGCGAAGCCAGAAACCAATACTTATTTCAGCACCAGAGTATTGGAGAAGACTTTGGTGGAACATGGGGTTACCAAAATTGACACTACCAGTGATACTCTTACTCAGGTGACAAATTTTAAATACACTTTTTTTTCATTTTTCAATAAAAGCACACTTCAAACGAATAAACGAAGAAATTAATTACTAAAAATATTATTTTCAGGTGAAGTAATTAATTAATACAAACAATAAGTTTTGATTAAAAAAATTAAGCTTAAATTTAATTGTTTCAGTTGATTATAACTGAATCTGGACCAACTCCGAAACCAACTAGCGTGGCAACAACTATGACCACGTTGGACAACTCTTCAGCTCCCGATATGACGAAGACGTATTACATCACCTACACATATTACAATACCTATCTAGAAAACGACAGCACTGTTGTACGAACGAACATTGCAACCTCCACAGATGTCGTTTTGGAAAAGGCTCCGGCGAGGAAAACTAGCACGAAACCAACTCAAACAACTGCAACCCCAGAACCAATACAGATATTCGCGACAAAAACTTATCTCACGACTTATACCTACTTCACTACTTTACTTCAGGTTAAAACGAATTATATATTATATTGATAAGTTATTTTTATTTTTGTTTTAAACTAAAAAAGAAATGTATTAACAATTAATGGATGGTTTTCACACGGATATAAGTTACTGTTGTATTTCAATTTGTTTGAACAAATTCTTGCACAATGAGTTGAATGAATAGATAGAACAAATATAGGTAGAAATAAAAATAATAGAAATAAAAATGTGTATTCAATTAAGACTCGAAACAAATAATACACGTACTCTGATTTATTAAAGTGTGCTTCATTGGTTCGTGTAGGCTGGAACTGATGGCGAAACATCTACAACAATATCGTCCCGATCGCACATCGTTGAGAATGTTGTAACCGAGTCTATCGCTCCCAGCTTATTAGACGCAGGATACATGAATGCTCTGCTGACTTCTTCGCATTATTCTGATTCAGTGAAGAATGTGGTCACCGGCTCGACGATCATTTTTTTTGATAACGAAGATCAAATCAAATCCACCCCAACAACCGCTCCAGAATCCACGCCAACCATTAGCGCTGAAAATGTTGATAAGAACGTTTCGCAAACAACCGTCGCGGATCAAACATATTCAGAAACTAATGATGTAACGTCGAAACCTGTACCTGCTGAAAACGAGCAGTTTGCAGTGAGTTTTATTTCACTTGCTTTTTTTTTATATGTTACTTCTAATTTTACTACAAAAAATAAAATCAACTTTCAATTTGTTTCAAAAATTTTGCAATTCAACTTTTCAGTTTCAAATATTTTATTTTATGCTCACTTTCTTAACGGCACATTTAAATTTGCATTTTTAATTCAACTTTTTATACTTTGTTGTTACTAATATAATGAATAATTGAATAATATATTGCATAATGCAAGAGTCAAATAAAATATGATATAAAATGTATAATAATTTTTGTATTCATTCAATCTTATTATTATTTATTATCAGGATGAAACTTCAAGCGAGACTAGCCCAGATGGACAAAACGTGCAGCCAGCACAGAGCGGTGGTGATCTACAGATGAGTAATTTGTTGAGTCTCGGTTCACTTGGAATCAATAGTTTGTCAGCTCTCGGGCCTGTTATTACAGCAATGGCTGGTCTTTTGCAAGGAAAGTCATCAGCCTCACGTCGCAACGACACCGCACCGATATCTGCAATAAGTGAAACTGTAGGAACCACAACGACCACTCAAAGGTCGCCCATTTATATACCGGTTGCTGATTTTGTCGACGGTGACATAGAAACCGCCGAAAGTCAAAATATAGGTATGTTCAATCAAAACAACGAATCAAATGAATAATATATTTAATGATATTTTTTTATAAAAAAATGTCATCAACGTTGTTTAATGACGTGTATCTTGTTTCAGGACATCTGGCAAAAATCAAACCTAACCATCTGCCTGAAACAAGGCACAAGGTAACAGCCAGTTTATCGGACGGAATTCCAATCTCGCCAGGTGAAATAATTTTAGCCAACAGTGACGTGATCATTGGGAAGCCTGGAAAAATGGCCCCGAGACCACCGAACACATTTCTGCAATCGGATCTGCACGCTGATCTGAAACCTCCGCCACTGCCGGTTCCCAAGATGCCCGTCCATCCCGTGTTGGAAGTCCTCGACCAAGATCGTCAGCACGAGAAAGAGTCGTTGAACCAAAAGTTGGAAATTGTGTCGGCCCATCAGGTGTACGAGGACCACATCAAACACTCCGTCCCTTCGCAAAATTTTGTACCTGAAAAGCAGTCTCAGATGACCCTGCATCCGATCCAGTCGCAGTCGTCGAAATCGGTTTCTTCCAAGTACGACATTTTAGACAACGATCCTCTTTTGAAACCGCCCTCCAAGCTGAACCAGTTACATCTTAATAACATCATGAATCAGGGTCCCGATTCTATTATGAAAAAGTGGAGCCCTATGGATCCCTTGTCATCCTTGTCTAATGTCGAGACTGAGGTATACAGAATGAATCAAAAAGTAATAAACTTTTCTCTAAACGAACATTTCTTGATTTAACAAATCAATTTTAATATTTAATTTCAATTATAAAACATAAATTGAAATATCAAACTCGAATTGATATCAAATTAAGGTTTGACTTTGTGTTTAGATCAAAGTATCGGTGGACGGAGGAAAAGAAAATCATTGGCTTGATCAAGCTGACGACAAGACAGAAAATCTCGACAACGATCAGCTGAAATCGAAGCCTCCCAAAGTTGTGGTCCATCAGGTACCTCACGTGATCGACAGGGGTTCAGGACAGTCTTTGTTGGTCAACATCCAACCAAGTCAGGTGGCGAATGTGGTGATACCACAAGGGGGTACACAAGCTCTCATTTTTGGCGACACAAACGAGCCACACATAAGTGGCCAATATTTCGATGAACCGTCGCCACATCCAGAGACTGATCAGAGTTTCTATAATGTAATTTTGTTGTATCAATAATTTGTTTAAAGAATGTATATACTGATGTATTGATACTAAATATAAATCATTGATTCAAGATGGCATCAATTTTGATTGCAGTCATTCTGACTGTACAACAAATTTCGAAAGTATACGAACAAGTGAAAGATTTGCAAAATTGATTTGGTTTTTGATTTCTTTTTTAGGGCAAAATGGATGGGACACACTACGTCTCGAGTTACGGGACGAAGAACCAAAAGTTAGCAGGCCAAGTGAATCTTGCGAAACAGCCGCAAGTGATACCACTTTCTCTGAACCAATTCCAAGGCGAACAATCGATGGTAAAATCAGATAAGCGTCCGTTCGATCGTTTTTCCATTCGCCGGCCAGAAATTCTGAATAACAATCAAGGTCACGTTCAGACGGAGATTCTTGTACACCACAAGCCGGAAATGTTGAACAATCGTCATCGCGTGATCTCGCATTCGAACCTGCCTCCCCAGAGGGAACACAACATGTTGCACAAGCCCATAGAATTGTCTCCACCCAGACGGACCGAGATTTCACCATCCGGCGATTCTATTCAGGATCATGTTCTGTTTGGAAAAGCCCCTCACGATAACGATAAGAATCTATCGAATAATAAAAAGTCGGACAAAAAGTTGTTGCGGATACCATCGAACAGAAGACCTAGACCGCCTTCTATCAGACCCCGTCCACCCTTGAGGGGGCCGATTTTGAATCAAAATCGACCCAATCGAATTGATCGACCTCATGGCACGTATCCCACGCGATTACCAACGAGAATCGAGAACGACCTTACGGTACCTCCGAGGAACACACCATACAATTACAAGATTGGCCATTTCGAGCCAAACTGGTATCCAAATTACACGTATAATTTGCCTTTGGATCTGCCACAAAAACCTGGAATCATTTTCGATAACCAACCGCAGGTACGAACAACTAAGATTTATGAATGCCTAATTGATTTTTGTCAAATGAGTTAAATGAACTGAAACGACCCTCTAATATTTTCTTTTGCTTGGATTTTTTTTATTCTTTTTTCTGATTTACAGGTGTCTTTGCAAGAAGCGATCCCACTAAATAAAACCTTCCAAAATCCTCCACTGCTAATGTTCCAACCAGCGAGCGACCAGATACCAACCGGAGCGGTCGAGTACTACAATCCCAACTTCAATCAGGAAGACAAGAATCGTCAAGATAATAAAAATCACCAGGAAGACAAAAATCGCAAATCCCACGTGGAAACTCAAGAAAAAGAAGAAGAAGAAGTCGAAGGGGATGATGATAATAATGATGAAGAAGAAGATGTAAACGATTCAAACGTCGAGGCGTCTGATAATGTGAAAATCTTCAATTATGTTAAAAACCATTCAGACACTGGTATGAAAAATGTCAGCGACATTGACAGCAGAGGAAATTATACGTGGAACTTGAAGGTCACCGACGAGGCTGACAAAAACGCAACGTCAGATCCCTCGGACAAGTCTTTTGAAACCCTTGTGATTGACAGTGTCCCTGTCAAGGTTGACGTCGAGCCACACAAGAATTCCAAAAATAAGACACCAGATAGTCACCCGATTAGGAGGTACCAGACAAACGTTTCGGACGAACCAAATGGTCACGGTCGTCCATTTTCAGTCACCCCAATGAACGCAGGGAAAAAGGAGCATCCATCGCTGCAGAAAGAGATGAGTGATCCGAATCAATATCGCGTCAAACAGACGATCTCAGTTGATTCGAACACCGTCAAGCCAACGAACGCAGAGCAGAATGTAAAATTCGAGAGTTACAGGAACCAGACGAGTCTTCAGGACAAACATATGCTTGTACATCCAGAGTATCCCCACATTTTGACCAAGCCACGTCCCCAGGTGCCGAACCCGGTTGTGATTTCAACGGGCAACTCGAAGAACATAAACGCGCACGCTCGACCGACCGTCAACTATTCTCTGAAACATGAAGAGGGAAAGATCCAGTCGGAAAGACCGTCGCTGATATTTTCCAAGCATACCCCGGTACAGGAAAATCCGCTGACGAACTACCAGTTCAATTTTGGGAACGAGGCGAACAAGAAAGGAAGTGTGATGAAGAATCCTGTGCCGTCGCAGGATATGGTGCCGCCGCCTCGGAAACTTATCATCAGTCAGAAACATCCGATTGAGAAGAACGTTGTTGGACTGTCGCCACCGCCTATCCACATTACTACAACCAGCAGGCCCAAAAATTCGGACACTAACGAGGGTGGACTGAGGCCACCGCCTTTGTACATTCCCTTGAATGAAAATAGCATCACCTTGAAACCTCCCACGCCTAAGGTCAGCATGACGCCACCGGAACCTTCGCATGGAAGACCCTTCCTTGCTGATATTTTATCAGAGGTAAAAAAACAAAAAAAAATGAAACAATTTACTGGAGCTGGAATATTGTTTGCATTTAAATTTGATTATTCAAATTTCGTTCATGTTTCAGGACATGATACCGCCTCCCATAGTGACGAACTCTCAGATGTACACAGAAGTGGAGAAAGTGAAACCCAGCATGATGACTTCCGGGTCTATTCAAATAGCAACTGCTGTTGCCACTTCGCATATCCCTGTTGTACAGGATATCGAGTCCAAAATTCCAATTGTACATGGAACAGTAGATCTTCCTGTGGTGGTTGGAGTCCCAGCCATCAACAGAGTCAGTGTCTATACTGTCAAACCGTTCGAAACCAAAGTATCAAGGTAGAAATGTCTTATTTAGTCATTTTTTAAATTTGGTAACTTTTTTTTTTTTTAAGAACTTTAGATGAAACTTGTTGTTTTATTTCAGAAGTTCAGTCCAACCAACGACAATCTTGACGACAAGTTTAGTGATGCCAAGTATCATACAACCATCAGTGGTTGATATCAAATATACGGAAATTCCAAGTCGAGAGGAGCCAGAGTCAGAATCGTCTGATTCGATATTGACCTACGATGAGCAGCAAGATTTCATACACCTGGAACCTAGTACCACCATAGTAGTCCCATCCAACAAACACCAGTCCACAGAATCGTTGGAGTCCAATACTATTCATTCCAAATCCAGTGTTCAGGACAAAGTGAGCGAAAGTGTGAAGCCAATGAAATCATACCAGAAGATCCTGTCCAAGACCAGTACGACTCCGAGAAGCACCGAGAAGGTTTCTACGAGCCATGTTGGGTCAACCAAAGTTGAACGTACTTCGACTAAGGAATCGAAACCTACTCGAAGTCAAGGAACGGTGTCGTCAAAGAAAATGAAATCAAAGGAGGTGTGCAGATACATTTAAAGAAAACATTTTTGAGAATTTAATTTTAATTTTATTTAATTTTTGAACTTGGATTTTATTGAATTGTTATTTATTTATTTGAATGTTAAACTTTGCAGGTTACTCGTTATGAAACATCGACAATAACCAGAACAGATACATCAATCCTCGGCTATCCGCCTTCGACGAGAACGTTATTGATAACCCACACGCTTACATCGACGCAAGTGGAAACCGTCACCGAAACACTCGTTAGACCCACGAGCGTGATTTCTACGGTGACTTCTACTATTATTCATCCTGTAACTAATACTACTTACGAGGAGGACACTGAAAACGATTCCATCTTTGTAGTATTAAGCGATCAGAAACCACCTCAGCTGAGCTCTGAAGAGGTGACCATCCAACTTTTTTATAGTTATCAATTTGTTTACAGATTTTAAAACAATTTAATTTCAGTGTAATCAATTTATTTTCAATAATTAAAGAAAATGCATTAAAAAATGTTTTATATTTTGTTGTAATTTTTTAATGATATATATTGTGTTTTTTTCAGTTTGTCATTAAATTAATTGTTATATTTTTAGGTCGAGGCAGAATATGGTGACGAGGAAATAACTAGAGACGAACAAGATATTTCATCCAACGAAGTACACCGTGTACTAGCTGGTAGTACACTTGGTGCATCTATCGTTCCTGTTCGTCCACCAACAAATCATTGCTCGCCCGAGTGCAAATCTGCGAAATTCGAACTTTGTGCCAATATTGGCGACGAGATGCGATGTATCTGCAGGCCAGGATTCGCTCGTCTTTTTCCGGACAGACCGTGCAAATGTAAACAATCATTAACATTTTCTATTTAGTACAAATTAAATTTCAATTTCAATGAACAAAATTAATTTTAAATCAATTTTAAATTTAATTTAAATCACAATTTTTTTATTTAAAATTCAAATAATAATGATTGTCATTCTGATTTCTTAATAGCAAAATATACGTATGTTCTTCGTCTCGGCATGGACCGTGTCGGTCAGAGGAAAATCGGTCCAAGTTCCATCCCGAACGACACGTCCTCAATGGAACACAAGCAACTAGCCATGACCGTGAAAGATAGTCTGGACAGAACAATGATGCAGAGCGATCTGAGAGACGTCTATCTCGGGACGATTTTCGCTGGCTTCGTGCCAAGGTATCCGGTCGAAGTGCGCGTTTATGTGCAGCTGACCGAAAACACCGACCAAAGCAAGTTCAACAATATCATCAAAAAGTATCTCCTCGCCAACAACTTCAGTCTTGGTGGAACTGATGTCTATGCTTCCAATAATTTAACTTTGGTATCTTAATTCCACCTTCTGAACTTCTTTTTTTTTTTCATTTTTGATCTTACATAAAACAATGTTTTACATTTCAGCTCAGTACGTCGGACTTTGATGAGTGTACAACTAAAGAGGGCGGACCATACAACGACTGTTCGATGAACGCAGCATGTTTCAATTTGTGGGGCACTTACAAGTGTTCCTGCAAAGAGGGATGGGCCGATTTGTCCGAAAGCTCGGCTTATGCTGGAAGAGTTTGTTCGCAAGCTCCGCTGGGATGTGCTAATTGCAACAACAAAGGACACTGCGTGACCAATGCTTTCGGTCAGGAAGCCTGCGAATGTTTCTCATGGTACAGTGGTCAGAAGTGTCAAGTTAATCTCAAAGGTAAATTTGTTCAACAGAAGTAATAAATCAAAACAAAAAGTGTCATGTTAAAAAACATGAATCAAAATGTTATAGCATGAAAAGGAGAAATTAAGTCTGATTGTAATTTCAGTGCTGTTAATTGCTCTCGTCACAACTGGAGCGATATTATTTGGTTTGCTGATCTTCTGCGTTGGAATGGCCTGTTTCCGTCATCCAAATAAGAAGAGGACTTCCTGTGACAGAAGAGCCATGATACCCAGAACGGGTTGCGACAGCAGCAGCGAAGGCAGCATCACGGAACTGGCCATCCCCCATCACGTTCCACATGTGCTGCCGCCACCCCCGCAGATGATCGCGCCAACTCCGCCCATGAAAAAGCCGATGAGGCGAGTTAGCAAGCAGTTCCAGTCGCCTCAGCGAAAGTCGGCCCCTCTCATACCAAATGGTAATTTACAATTTGCAATCTTCATACAAATGATTATAATTTATGCAAATCATTGAATGGTAAACTATATTTATTCATTTATGAATAAATTTGTTTTTGAAACGAATTTGGAGTTTAGTTTTCTTCATGTTTTATTTGGATTTTAGTATCAAGCTCTGAACAACGAGACAGGTCTCTGACTGTGATGATACCAAGAGCAAAGTACAGGTCGGCTCCTCAATCATCGCAAACTCATAAACCCATGAGCACCTTTTCTGTCGAGGAACACAAGTTGATTGATTATCTGGACAATGGAACTTACGATGCTCGAAAGGTCAACACAGTCGACGACTTCAAGGAAGCTGAAATTCGTCCTTCCAAAATTCCGATGGCACCTGGTGGGGCTCTAGTCAGTGCTGGGTTCCAAGTACGAATTTCATCTTTATTTTATTCATTTGAAATATCTTGAAATTGTATCTCCTTTTTTAATTTTTATTTATTATTAGTTGTTAATCTTTGATTTGTGTATTTTTAACGCAGGTCTCAGCCACAGTTACAAGGATGGTTGACGCAGAATCGACGCTGGTCAGATCATGCGGTGAAAGTACGTTGGATTCGATTCCAAAAACTTATCAAGGCACGGATTATCAGGGTGATTTAGAATCCACCCTGATGCGCTCGTGCGGCGAAGCATCTATCCAACCCTCCACAAAGACCCTGCTCAGAGTTGACCTTGGGGAGGCTGGTTCCACTCTGGCAAGGTCATGCGGTGAGACAACGATACAACCATCCACAAAGCTAGCTGCTTCGGATAGGAAAGACAATAGGGATATGAGGGACAGTGCCAGTGAAGGACACACCATGGCTGAGCGAGATCTTGGCAGTACTTTGCGACTTCCTGCTCAGCATCCACCTCTGTACAATTCTGACAGGGTAATTTACAAAAAATGAAATAAAAGTTAAATAATTAAAAGAAGGTATTTAATTAGGATTATTGTTTATTTTTGATTGTTTTGTTTCAGGCAATCAGCGACAGAGAGTCAAATTTTGATTCCTTATAGTCAGTCGAGTGAACAAGAAAAATGTAATAGGTGGAATTTCCACGCCTCACGTTGATGAAACAAAAAGACCTGTGACTACGTAATGTGATAGGACAAAATTTTTATGATGGAAAACTTAGTTTTACAAAATTGTATATAAAATGAAGAATCATCGTGAAAAGACCGTTGTAAAATTCGAGCCCCCCTCAAAATTATTTATTATTTATTATATATCCGTGAGGGCTATCGTTCGATTGCGTCAACTGTGTCGAAAAAGAAAAATACTCATCAAGCATTTATGTCCACAGATGACCAAAATTCCGCGTCATTTTAAATGTGCCAAAAGACCATTAAGAACAGAGCCAGACGAAACGATCCGAGATGCTCTTTGTCTTAATGGGATGTACTTTTTTTTAAACTTTGTACTTTGTTGTTTTTTTTTTTTTTTTTTTTTTTACATATAATATATTCCTACCACTTGAGAATTTGTAATTATATTGTTGAAGGACTCATCCCAATTGTATGATGCATGTATAAAACAGATGCAACTCGGTACAAGATGTTGAACCTTGCATGAATAATTAATCCAGACCTTTTTTTTATATCACTAATCATTAAAAATGTTAGGATGTAATAATTGTTGTTGTTATTTGTTTGTTTAGTCTATGAAGCGAGTCATCGTCATGTTGCCTGACTTCGTTTTACATGAAGAAAAAAAAAGTACATCAAAAGTAGGAAAAACAATTTGGGTGTCCATCTTTTTACCGAGGGAGAAAATGGCAAAAGAAGATGGACATTTGAAAAAAGCGAATGTGAAAGTAGGAAAGGAAGATGAGATTAAAAAGAAAACAGTGGTTCCGGTCAGCTTCCCTTCCAATTTTTTTTAGAGAACAAAAAAGTCGAAGTCTCGCAACGTCACAGAGTGAATGACTCTGACCGTGTTATGCATGGAGTAACAGTAATAGTAATTAATGATTATAATGTGACCATGTAACAAAGGATAGGTTTATTAACGAAACATTTTCCTTCCGCATTTTTTTGTCTACGATTAATTGTCAATAATACCAAACATGCGGCTTTTTGTAAGTAAGTTTAAGAGAGAAAACCTTGTAGCTCATCTTAATACTACGAGTATAGCGACTCCAAACTGATTCGTCATGGCGTTGTATTTTTTATAAATTTGAAAACGATCTTGTACATATTGCCACCTTCGGGACCTCTCCATTTTTGTATGTATGCAAATATAAATTAAGTGCCTGTATACTTATATTATTTTTTTAATTATTAAAACGTAATAACACAAGGACGTTTTTTATTATATAAAAAAACCTATTTTTTCTCTTAAATTTCTAATTGTTTATGGTTTATTTCGATTGTTGTAGACAACATTTATCTTTGTTTATATTATGTAGTGGTTTGATTTTTAATTTAATATTGTTTTGATTTTGTTCTGCATATAAATTTCCAATTTCCTAATATTTTTTTGTTTCGTTAGTTACTATGGGTATCTTGGTAACTCCTCGATTTCGATTTTGTTATATAAAAGATAAGAACTATGTTTTTGTTGTAAAACTCACTCGGTTCGGCGATCCAAACGATGCAGATCAGCGCAGTTTTAAGGTGAAATGTCATGTAACTTGTCTATCTCTCTCGCACATTTTAGTAGTTACTTTTAAACTTATTATTGTCTGACAACAAAATTATTTAAAACAGCTCTTTAGTGCACTTCGTATATCTTGGGAGAATCGTTTGATTGTAACAGAATCAATTTTTATTGCATATTGTAGACAAAATATTTGACTAAAAATTATTTCCTTGATACAATTACTTATACAAATATTTTGTCAACAATATGCAATAAAAATTTATTCTGTTGCAGTCAAACGATTCTCCCAAGAAATACGAAGGGCACTATAGAGCTATTTTTCAAATTTTTGTTGTCAAATAATGATAACTTGAAAAGTAACTAAAATGTGCGAGAGAGATAGAAAAATTACATGACATTTCACCTTAACAAACCTTTTTTTTGAAGTTCCCTCGTTGCAATCTGCTTTCCAACGATGCAGCATCCTTAGGTCACTTTCAGCTGGCCATCGAAGTCATCATTAATAAGATGCCAAAGTTGATAATGCATCATTGCATTTCACTTTACACTTTTGATTTGTTTCACCAATGTTAAGTTGTACACGTATTTGACTTTTTGAACAATAATAACAAACAATAGTTTAACATTTGAACTTCATTTTTGCACGGTAAAACATCCCGGTTTTGATTAGCGTAAAAAATTTAGCTCACCGGTGCCACCATCTCGATTAAAGAACCGCGAATCGGTTGGGCCGAATACCCAAATACTCTAAATTGACGAAAACTAATTTCAACGAACAACTAATCCTAAATATATAAATAATAAAATCGATCAAGCATGCAAATAACAAGGTTGACATTGTTGATTCAAAGTAACGTTCCAAAAAACCTTAGCGGGTCCAGTTTCAACGCTGTATCAACGCTAGACCGTTGAGACCGTGGAGTGAGCGATGAGTCAAGTGAACATTGCCTTTTCCATGTAAATTGGAAATTTGTTAATTGTATGATGCACTTAACTTTTTAATTTCTATATTGTATATAATTAAACAATTGTGAGCATTTTCCAAAATTTTTATTGATAAAATTTTCTGTCAATTTAAATAATTTAATAGTTTAATAATTACAAAATTGGATTTTGCATTTTTTTTTACCGAAATTCAGATCCCCTGACAGCCACTGGGTACCCAACTGGGGGTCTAGGACAACTGATTTTTCGAGGTATGCAAAATCAAGTGCCACTATGTCTTAATATGCAGCAAATGGACTATAAAACCGAACTGATATAGCGCGAAACGTTTTTAGAAACTTTTTTTTTTACCGAAATTCAGACCCCCAGACAGCCACT